>BHFT01025463.1:0-20608 GCA_004320025.1 Laticauda laticaudata | reverse complement strand
TTTTTTTTTTTTTTTTGCCTCAGGAATAATGTCTCCTCCATATTTTTTTCCCTTCCTGAGTAGGGTCTGCACTGTGTGCCAAAAGCTATCACAGATCTGGATTTTGCATGCATTATAGCTCCTCAATCGCCAGGCGGTGAAATCCTGCTGACAATTTTTTTTTAAACGCTTGCTCTGTGTGGACAACCCTGTTCTTCCTCCCCTAACAGGCTGGTAAAACCAGATTAACTTGCGCCGAAGAGACACCCTGCCAATTTGATGACATTTCAAAGAGACAAAGGAAGTTTTCTTTCCACTCAGCTAAATACTTGCAAGGGGAACTGGGATTCTGATTACTGTTAGTAGGTAGGCGTTGGGAACTTGGGGAGCTTTAGGCCGGATTAAGTTGCTGTAAAGGCGAGTAATTGTGTAGCATATGCATGAGGGCGAGTTACATTCAGAGCAGCTAGAAAATCGCTAGAAAATCAATACTGTATCCCTGCTACATGACGTTGCTGCTAAAACTAACCATCAGGTAAAGGCATAAATTGCGGACTCCCAATTCAGTGTCAAGAAGAAGAAACAGCAGCAACAGAAGCAGAAGAAGGAGAAGCAGGGACACACCATTCATCTGCTTCACCTTCCCAAGGAGAGACTCCCTGTTACAGCCATCTATAATCTTGTTATTTTACTACCTGAAGTGGAGGCCAAATGCTACAAGGCTTTTGCATCATCCAGGCCCCAGATCCTGCCTTTCTTTCCATCATTCTCTGTCCTCACCTTCCCTAGACCTTTTGTCACCCAGAAAGCAAAGGCTTCACCCTACTGGGCTACAGGAAAAGCAAAGGATGGGGCTTCCCTCCCAACCCTTCAGATTCCAATTGGGATCTAGCAACAGGGAAGGTGATTAAGAGTCCCTTGATCTCTCTCCATCAGGCACAGCCACAAACAAGGGCACAGAGAGGAGCCACAGAGGGGAAAAAGAAGTAATGGGGAGGACCTCTGATTCTTCTTTGATTGCTGCTGCTGCACGTGATAATTGGAGTTAAGCATTTTCTCTCTCTTACTTCTTTGTAGACAAAGGGCCTCCAGAGGCAAATCAATGGGAGTGGGGTGGGGAGATTAAAAAAAAAACAAAACCCTGGAAACTAAATACAATCCCAGATGTTTCACAACCTCAGCTGGGGCCAGGATAGGCAAGGCAAGCTTTATCATGAGGGCAGTACAGTATGAAGTAGCAATATGGGAACACGAATGTGCAAAAAAAACCCAGTACTTCAGACCAAATCTCCCTGGCTTTTTCTTGCAAATCAGACAGAAGGATGCTATCAAGAAGAGAGCATTTGGTAGGGAGCCTCTCCCCACTGACTCTAGTCTGATTATTCCTCTATTCCAGGCTGTTGTCTAAACACACAAGTGGGAAAGTGATTTGTTTTCCTCCCTCTTTCCTCCAGTAGTGGAATTCCCAGCCTTACTTCGCACATACTCTTATTGCCCTTTCAAATTGCTGAGAAAATGGAGCCATCTGCTTACTAAAGCAGGGAAGGGAAGAGGACCCATTTATTCAACATCTGGGCTGGGAATCAAGCCATCTGTCTTTCCTTCTCCCCTCCCCTCCCCGTTTCATCTCTCCCCCCCACTGCAGGGGGCAGGAAGCCAGGGACTACTGGAGTTTATAATAACTCTTCCCTCACCCCTTCCCTGCTGGCAACAGCTGGAAGGAAGTGAAGAGAGTAAATGTAGCAACATTCCAAAATCCCAGGAGAAAACTGAAAGGCACTCACAGAAGACAATGACACGGGGGTGGAGTTGCTAGAGACAAAGGAAGCTCTACATGCACACACACAATCCATGTATCTATCCATGTATCCACCCATGTATCCATATCTCCATCAACCATCCATCCATCCATCCGTGAAGAATTCAGGAGTCTTGTTCCCAATATTCAAATATATTTGGGTTGGTGTATCAGAAGAACCTAAGTCAAAGCATTGCTACGGGTAGTGATTACTTTCAAGTAATGACCCAGAAGGAAAAAGTCATCCCTCATAAACGGCATTTTTCAGAGTCAACTTCAACTTGCCACCTGCATACAGCCATGCTAGTCCCAGAGATAGAATCCAGGGATCTCTGCACCCCAGAGGGCTCTCAATCACCCTCTTAAATCTCCCCTCTAGACCATTTCACATCCATACTCTTCCAATGCTTACCGACTGGCTGTGCTGGAGACATTTCAGCTCCCACATGGTAGGGTCAAGCAGCAGGACTCCACAGGCATCCCTACTGGAGGAGGAACGAGATAAGACAGGGTGCCAGCGACATGGAAAGGAGGTTTGCCATGGTGCTTCAAGGCTGCATCAATGGCTGCTGTGATAACCCTCCCCGATCAAAGTCTCCACTGTTCCCATCTTGACTGTGCCATCACAGAGCCACACGGGGCTAAAGGATCCATTATCCCATTGACACAGAGCGCTCACAGCTCTAATACATGGCACTGACAACCCAGAGAAAATGGAATGGGGTGGGGGGAAAGCAGCATCTGGAAGCACAGAATGAAGGCCCCTTGCTGGAGTTTGGAGAAAGAAAGCAATTATTGCCTGCTGGGATATCAGCTGAGTGGAAGACTGTGAGGAGCAGCAAGAGGACAGGTCAGGACATGGGTTGAGTTGAGCTCTTCAACAGAGAACAGAAAGATCCTTTGTGATTTGTTTGTATGGAGTTGTTGATCAATTGGAGGGGGGGGCAAATAGAGAGATGCCTGATTTGATAGCATCGAGAGACCCTTTTTCACTTTGGCAAGGAGGATGATATTTTGCTCTTTGGTTTTTAAGTCTGTGGAAGAAAACCTCATTCACAACCCAAGACTGACCAGAGACTTTGCAATCAGCAAAAAAATTAAGCCAGCTGAGGCCAGGCCAAAGCATTGTGTGCAGAAGACCGGGATACCCTTATCCTCCCAATTTGGAATTTGACTTCCAAATTTCTCTGGCTTCTACTGGTGCAAAGAAGTAATACTAGGCTTCGCATGCTCTAGGGCCTCCCCAGTGTTTGAACTTCCCGGGGCAGATTGTCAACAGAGCTCTGCAGACTGGCTCCCAGGGATCAAAGCTTTGCTGATTCCTACTCTGATGCCAATAACATGCTGCCACATCACGCAATTGCATTAGTCCACCATTGTTTGGTGGGTGCATGAAAGGGGCTCGACTTGACTGAATATGCCTTTGAGAGTCTGACCACACACCACCCACAATCCAAACTACTCCAGATCTGATTTCCCTCTCAGTCCTTGGAAGCAGCCCTTTTATCTGCCTCTCTCCAGAAATATTGTCTCCCCTCCCACATCTAACCATTCCCAGGCAACCCAAATGATTCTCCTATCACTGGTTTCAAGGAAGCTGAAACAGTCTGGGAGATTTGGCTGAAACAGGGAGAAGGACTGGACATTTGGGCAAGAGAAGGGAGGGGAAGGGCTGGGAGTCCAACAGGAGTCAACCCTATGTGTGGAAGAGGATTTGGGAAGATCTTCCTTCATCTCAGGTGGCCTGAGTTACATGGCCTCTCCTGCTACTGCAGATACTTCCGGTAGATTCTGTGCTACATCTGCCCTGAGGCCTCCCTCACTTAGAAGAAAGAGAGCTTGAAAAGGTGTCAAGGTCAGCAAGAAGCTGCAGTTCCTTGGCGGGCATCCAGCTCAGCCACCCCCACAGCGGGAAGCAGTGGGGAGAACTATGCCAATCAATCTATGTGCTGCTGAATGCCCCCTTTGTCTGGCTGGGGGGGGGGCAGAGATAGCGCCACCCCTGATAAGAGTCCAGAGTTTGAAAGAGTTCAGGGCTAGTCGGCTTAACTCTTGAGGCCTCCCAGAGCTTGGCCCAAAAGAGTAGGAAAGAAGGGCAGCCCCCACTCTCAGCCCAGCACACCAAGGCACCCATGTCCAGGCACATCCTCACGCACATGAATGCATAAGAAAGAATGCTGTCTCAAAGAGCAGAGAAACACACAATCCAGCAGGCAATCGGAGTTTTTAGTGCCTTCTAGGGTAAGGGGAGCCAGGACAGGAAAATACACAAAGGACTGAAAGAAAGTCAAGGCAAGTCAGAATGTTAAGGGTGGGGGGGAGGAAGAATAGGGGCACAAGCTGGTTACCTGCCCCAGAATGCTCTGTCTCCTGACTCCAGGCACATCAGATTTTAGGGCATAGCAATTGCTTGACTGAGCTCAAAAGTACACAATCCCCTCAAAGAGCCCTTGAGATCTTTGCCCGTTTTAGTTCTCTTCCACATACAAACATAGCACATACACACATACACACACACCAGCATCTCAACCAGCATCCCTTACTTACAACAGCCGCAGGCACTGGGCACACACCTGTTCCTTGAGTGGAAAAGCAGGTTCTCCCTCCACCTGGAAGGTGCTTGGTGCTGCTGCCGCTGCCTTTCTACAGGCTGCTCTGCTCGGCACCAGGTGATACAGTGGCGAACCCAACCCACTACCCAACGTCACTAAACGCCCACACCATTAAAAAACGGTGGGCGGCCTCTGATAATTCCTCACATGCAGCAGCAAGTGGGTTTGAAGCCGGAAGGCAGCTGAACACCAGAACTGCGTCTCCAACAAGTGCCTGGGACTGAGAGTTAGGACTGAGGCACATCCTTCTTTGCTGAGAAGGAGCATGTGTAATTGGCATCAGCAGACAGAGGGCAACCCCTAAAATCAGATCCTCTGGTGGGGCTGAAATTAAACTCTGCCACTCCAGATCCAGAGCCATCTCAAAGAGGGAGGAAAGAACAATTAACAGCAGGGAGGGAAGGGTGTTACTATGTTTGTTATACAATTTGAGTAGACATTATGCCCACTTTGCGGGTAGATAGTAAACACAGGCACCAATTCCTCACCCACTGCTCCGGGTGAGGGGAGGAGGGGGGGGAGAAAGAGAATAACGCTTGGAGTTAGAATCTTGTGAAATCCACACGTCTTTGGCATCAGCCCTATCCACTCCTGCTTAACTATGCAAACACTTTTGGAGGAAAGGTAGAGTAGCAAGATGGCCGTTTTGCCCCTTCCCTTTCCCTATAACTTCACATGCCTTTGGAAAGACCAGCAACCAACAAAACACCACTGTTAGTGTAATAGCTGTGTAATTATACAGCAGAGTTTGTTTGGGACTTGTTCCTGGTCAATAGCAGACACCCACCTCACACACACAAGGCAGCTGCACAATCGTTCAACCTCAGAAAACATCACAAATCGTATTGCACCTGGGTGCCCAGGAACAGACGCTGCCTCTAGGAACAGCCCAACCCCTCGTGAGCCTGCCTGAAGCGGTTCCCATTCTAAATAGCTCCCACTTTATGACATTCTTCCCCAGAGGCATATATACAGCCCGCACTTTGCTAAAACTTCCTAAATAGGTTTAAGTCAAACCGGTTGGTCCCAGCTGAATGACTGCAGGCAACTGTCTTGGATTTTAGCTTGGCTCTGGATGGTTGGTTTTGGCATTGATTGGATTTAGTTATTACTACATTTGGGGGGGGGGGTTTGGTTGGTGTTGTCAGCTGCCTTTGGTTTATAAAATAAAGAACCCAAATTTGCTAGGTCCATTATTGCACACTATTATTGCACTAAGCCACATAAGCCAAAGTTTTACCAACCAGAAAAGTTGGGCTCATGCACTAAGCCAAAGCCAAACAAATGACATTCCATGTCAAGGCAGCGTGTGTGAATCCAGCAGAATGGAAGGAGGGGAGAAAGAAGGGGGAATGGAAGCAGGGCTTCTCCCTAAATTTAACAAAGGGTGAGTTGAGTGGGTGTGGCAGTTTTTCCAGACTGCTCATCTACTCTCCCAATTGTCCTCTCCTTGGTTGGTATTTTTTTTAAATACCTTATATTTCGGCTTGTGCAGTTTGGCAAAGGAAAGAAACACCTAGAAGATAAGTTTTTGGACCACTTAATACAAGGGTGTCAAACTTGATTTCATTGAGGGACATATCAGGGTTGTGTTTGACCTCGGGAACCGGGGGGGGGCATGGCCAGCTTGACATCACTCGTATCAGGGGGACCGGTGGTGGCCTGAGCGCTCTGTCAACAAAAACAGGCTCCTGAGCTTCATTTTCGGCTGCGACAGCCTCTTGCAGCTCTCTGCCAGTGAAAACAGAGCTTGGCCGAAAATGGAGTTTGGAACAGCTGCGCGCGGCCCTCCCAAGCTCTGTTTTCAGTGTCAGAGGGCTGCAGGAAGCCATCTTGGCCAAAAACTGAGCCACACTCTGCTTTTGCTGGCAGAGGCCCCGTGAACCGGTCCTGCAGGCCAGATCTAAGCATCCCACTGCCGGATCTGGGCTGCTGGCCTTGAGTTTGACACCTCTGACTTAATACATCTAATGTAAAAATAATGTTTCATAGTAACAGTAGGTTTGCACGTAAAACAGCTGATGTGCAGAAGAGGGTGCGAAAGTCAAGTTGTGACCTGGATTCCAAGACCAGTGTCACCCAGCTAAGGTCAGGTAGAGGACAGCATTTAAAATATATATTTAAAATATATATATCATTTAAAATATATATATATAAAGCAGGATTGTCCATTCAGTGTAGAGATGAATGCAACTTCTTCATACACCCTGTGAAGAAGCTTTATGATAATTGGGACTTTGCAACGCAAAGGCTATCTCTGTTCTGGGTTGTGACGGCAAAACTTTTTTTTTCCTTTTGCTTTTTACTGGCAAAACTGAACTCCAGCCAACTACAGTCATTCTTCAACAGGATACTATAATAACCCTGGTACAGCCACCTGGCATGCTCCCTCTGTGCTGAAAGTGGAAAGACCAGCTTGTCTGTGTATTCATGCTTTCTGGAGTTGCTGATTTGATTTAACCTGAAGGCCAGCAAGAGGAGAGAAGATTTGGCCAAGCCAAAGAATTCACCTCCACACTTCTCTGTCTCTCTCTCTATCAAGAATACCATTCCACCCCCCACCCCACCCCCATTTGTTCCCTATTTTCCTTCTTGTTTTGTTGCGAGAAAAAGAAGCATTGCTGTGGCTAATGTTAGCCATGGTGCTAACAAGTTTCAACAGGACTGAAATCACCAACTACCGATTGAGTAGACCTCATATCTGAAGAGTGGATCTCTCTGTATGGGAAACGCAGTCTGCATTTCTTTGGGGATAACTCAATCTACTTTTAAATCCTTGAGAAGAATCCTTTTTGCAAATTAATCTCTCCTCTTCTATCCAGTTTTTTTTAAAAAAAAAACAAAAACCCACACCAGTAATCCTTCCTTGTACAGTATATTTTGCAGAATCACATTTGAGGTGAATGTTCCTCAGGCAGATACAGCACATGATTTTTAGAATAGTTTTGTAGTCAGCTCAGGTTAACAATTACAGACAAACTTGCAAGCACATTCCCAGCCAAACAACAGACCCTAACACAGATGGGGTGGGGTGGGGGGAATGGAGGGAACACACCAAATCTGATGATGATGATCTTCTTCTTCTTCTTCTTCTTCTTCTTCTTCTTCTTCTTCTTCTTCTTCTTCTTCTTCTTCTTCTTCTTCTTCTTCTTCTCCTTCTTCTTCTTCTTCTCCTCCTCCTCCTCCTCCCTCCTCTTCTTCTTCTTCTTTCAAAAGGTAGAATACTTGCCTTCTCTTCTTCCAGTCTCCAAATTTGGGAATTTCCTCCCGGGCACTTTTCAACTTCGTCTACTTTGTGAAGCGCCCTCGCAAGGAATGTAATATTCTAGATGGGGAGGACTAGGGTGAGCAACGCGGGCGAAGAAAAACTCCGTTGAGAGCAGATGATAAAAGATGAAGGGAAACGAAGGTCGGAAGCCAGCAGAGAGCAGGGCCGCTGAATGAAGAAGGGAAGGAGGGAAGGGAGGGAAAGCTGTGGAAAAAGGTGTGGAGCGGCGGAATGCTTGGAGAGCGATCAAGAGGAAAGGGAGCGTTGCTGGAAAGAGAAGGCAGGGGAAGCGGGGAGGGTCTCCGAAAAAGGGACGGGAAGCCGAGCGAACGTTTCGGGGTGTTATTCTTTGTCCGGGCTTCTTTTTGCACCCCACTTGGGATTCGAGCAACGCCTCGGAGCTGGGAGCAGAACAGAGAAAAGCCGCCTTTGCAGGAAGGCGTGAAGATCGCTGGAGGGAGGGAACACCCGCGATCCTAAGAAAAGGTGCTCGGGGGTGCCCGAAGGCGCACCCAAGAGTTCCCTCCCTTCCCCGCCAGCGCGACCTACCTGGCCGGCGAAGTTCAGCAGAACTTGCCACCCTCCTCCGCTCAGTCAGGAGCCGCTCCTGGGCAGCGGCACCCACCTCGCCACACACACACACACACACACACACACCCCGCCCCCCCCCACAATGCACCGCTGCCAACTCACAGTCTCTCCTCGGCCGCCCGCAGCCCAGTCCAAGCGAAGCCGAGGCAAGGCCGGGCAAGCCGCCACCTCCCCGCGCCCGAAGGCCGGCTGGAAGTGGAGAGTCAGGACCGCCCCCTGCTGGCTATAAAGTGAGTGACGGGCGTTCCAGGGGTCCAGGTCGTCCTCGGTTGACGACCACAACCCAGCCCAAAAGGTAGCCCGCTCAGTGGGATTTGCCCCATTTTAAACGCCTTCTTTGCCTGAACGTTTGTTCAGGGAATCCCTGCGGTTGTTCGGTTGGTGGCGACAACGGGGTGAAGGGAATCTGGCTTCCCCGCTGATTCGGCTCGCCTGAAGGTCGCAAAAGGAGATCACGGGATTCCGGGACGCTGCAGCCGTCGTCAATGTGAGTCAGCTGTGAAGCTGTACGAACGTAAATCCCGTGACCACGGGGATGTTGCAATGGTCGTAAGTGCGAAAAAAGGTCACTTTCCCCAGGCGTAACTTCAAACGGTCAATAAGCAAACTGTGGTAAGTTGAGGACTAGGCTGTATTCGCTCCGGCTGCCGGATTTTTGAGCGTGCAAGTTGCACGTCAGGTTTGGGGAGTTTTTAGACTACTCCAATTCTGTAGTGACCAGCCCATTTTCGTATCCGTCCTTCCTCAAAATATGAATGGGCAGAAGCAGCATATAGATGCAAAGACCATCCCTTCCATTGTAGCTTCTTTATTGAGCTTTGCTCCCTCAGGATTTGGTGCTGATGGCTCATTAGGTTACCCTGATTATGGTGGGCTGCCAAGATCCAGACTACCCTTAAAGGGCGACCAAGAGATTTACAATGTTCCACACTCCCCTGCTGCCATCTAGTGGCCGTCAGATTTTTTGGGTCCCAAATCGGGTCACCCTTGGTTGTTAGTTGCAAAGTCCTGTCGGACCCATGGCAACCCTATGGACAATGTTCCTCCAGGCCTTCCTGTCCTCTTATCATCTTCTGGAGCAGGGGTCGCTAACCTTTTGGACCTCAGGGACCACCAAACTCATAATTTTAAATCCCGTGAACTAGAGACCCTGGGAAAATCCCCAAAAATGTCTGCAGGAAAATTCCCCATCCCGTTTTCCTATCGATCGATCATTCTTTATTTGGGATCATAGGATAGCATCTCCAGCTCCGCTCTCAGGCGGAAAGAGAGAGACTTTTGGCTTCAAGCAAGGAAAGCAGCGGAAGCAAGAGAAGTCTTTCTTTCTCTCCCCCAAACTCCGCCAGAAATGAGTCTGTGAGACTTGTTTGCTGCGCGGCGCAGCCTCTTGGAGCAGGATGCCTGCGAGGTCCCAAGACTCATTTCTGTGGAGTTTGGGGGAGAAAGAAGACTTTTGTTTGTTTTCCTTGCATGCAGCCAAAAGCAAAAGGGAAAGAAACAGCCCGGTGGCCAAGCCAGGCGCATGAGGCGAGTGGAGCAAGTTCCCCCTCACCATTTCCCTCCCCTCGTTTACGTCATGTTGTTCACAACTGGCAAGAACACAACCCTTGTGTTCCCAAGGGCCATTTGAGTGGGTGCAGCCTTGTTTGTTCCACGCAGCCTGGATTAATTGCTTTTGGGGGTGACATTTCCTCTGCGACCACCAAAATTTTTCTCGGGGACCACTGGCTGGAGACCATTGTTCTGGAGTCCATTAAGCTCACATGATGATTCAGTGACTCCATTCAGCCACCTCATTCTCTGTCATCCTTCTTCTATTGCCCTCAGTCTTTCCAGCATTGGGCTCTTCTCCAGTGAATCTTCCTTCTCATTAGGTGGCCAAAGTATTTGAGATTCATCTTCAGGATCTGGCCTTCCAAAGAACAGTCAGAGTTGATCTCCTCTAGGACTGACAGGTTTGATCCCCTTGCAGTCCAAGGGACTCGCAGGAGTCTTCTCCAGCACCATAGTTCAAAGGCCTCAATTCTTTGGCGCTCAGCCTTTCTTATGGTCACGCTATTTAATGTTAATTTAACAATGGCTTTCTTCCTTGGATTTGGTTCTGACATAGGTTTCCCATCACCTTATCAGTAAAACAGATGTTTGCCTTGGTTTAATTGTTTTCCTGTACATTGCGGAGATTTGGAGGACCATTGTAGTCCCTTTCAACTCCACAATTCTTGGATTATATCGTATGAACTTGCATCCTAATCTTGCTCCAGAATGCCAGCATTCTAAATTGTTATGGGCTGTTTTCAGCTGCATTGTCTATATTCACCCTTAATTTTAATTTAGACTGGACTCAGGTATCCAAGCACGGACCTGCTATGTGTGTGTGCTTTCAAAGTTTTCAGAAGAAACATCTTTTTTGAAAAGTTTGTGCAAACTCTACACAGATAATCTTCCAAATTCCATAACTTTGGTTTCATTTTTTTAAATGAAAGTTTTGTATACACAACTAGTCCAGTAATCTGTGTTCATAGCTACTGACAGTGGGAAGAAAGAAAGGAGAGAGGATTGGACAGGAGGCTGAGATAGATAAGCAGAAGAAATGTAAGGCAGATAAACATCCCTCTGTAACTCTTCAAAGGACATAGATAAAGCTCCAAGTGCTTCAGAGATTCTCTAAAATGGGTCTCCAACCTTGGCCACTTTAAGACTTGTGGACTTCAGTTCCCAGAATTCCTCAGCCAGCAAAGCTTGGGGAAGGGAGACAATGCATGGAATTAAAATTAATTGCTGTCTGGTTGTGTAAAATGGAGGAGGTACAACAAATGAAGTGCTATTGCATGGTCAAACAGAAAAAGGTAGCTGCATTATACTGAAGTTGTAAAGACCACTACATGTGCGCTACAATATTTAATTACATGGTTACCTGAGGCTCTACTTAGGGAAGGAACTACATCCAAAGTAAGTTTCAATATTTGGAATATTTCAAAGGCTCAGAAGTGACATGTTTTTCATTGAGGGCAGTACAAGAGCAGAGTGAAAATATAATACTTTTGTTTCCAATTTCCCCTGAAGCTCTTCTTTCTTGGGCCATTGATGGACATTCCACAGAGAAAAAACAATAGAGGTAATAAAACATGGCCATGGAATGCAAGGAGAAGAAAGAAATTCAACCTTCTGTCCCCAACCACCCAGATCTCAATAAGCTCTGCCTTTACTACCCAATGAATGGAATTTCCACTCAGGAAATCAAGGATCCAGCAATGGACTGCAACAGAAATGAGAAAATATTGGTAGGTTGCAAAAGAGCTCAAGCAGTAAGCAACAATTGTTTCTGGTGCAGAAAATAATTTTTGCAATGAGTTTGGAAATTTATTTTACCAAAATCCAACCTGAGTTCTAAAGAAATAGGATCATTCCCTTTTCACCAATGCTAAGACTCAGAGAAGCCCAATTTTTCTGCTTCTAGTCCCTACAAATTCAGCTTCCCTAATTTTGCCGATTGGGAAATATTTATTCATTAACTTTGATTTTTGTATAAGCTTTTAGAATTGTCAGTCTTCAGAGTTCTGGGCAACTATAATTTCTTTTACTTTTTCCAGATAGAATTTCTACCACCACCGCTTATTTATTTTGCAGACCTACTTCACACCTAAATGTACATTGCTTGTAATCATTGCTCATTTCAATCTGGCTCTCTACGTTGTCCCACCTCCTGTACCAGGAAATGTCCCGTTTCTCTTTCTCCTGATCTGGGCAGTCACGGTGGCAACACAATTATCTTATCACTCAACGCTCACTCTTAAAATGTGTGGTAAAACTGCCCCAAGTAGTCTTTCAAGGTTTCACTCTGAAGAGTCCTTTCTTACTGTAAGACACTGGGCCATGCAAGGGCTCTCTATCAGTGGTGGGTTTCAAAAATTTTTACTACCGGTTCTGAGGGTGTGGCTTGGTTGGCGTGGCAGGTGAAGGATCCTGCAAAATCCCATTCCCTCCCCACCCCACTAACCTGCTTTCCAGCTCTTGTTCTCCTGTGCAGGGCAACAAAAGACGCCCCAGCCAATCAGCTGGGACTTGGGAGGCCGATAATAGATGGGGATGGGGCTAATCAGAGGTAGTATTTGCCAGTTCTCCAAACAACTCAAAATTTCCGCTACTGGTTCTCCAGAACTGGTCAGTAACATCACTGCTCTCTAGGATGGGTAGGGATAGCCAACTAATGTTAGTTTAAGCCCATGTCACACTGGCCAACAGATGCAAAAAGGACACAGCGGACGAGCAAATGGTTCCATCGTTGTTATCCGCTCTCAATAGGGGCAAAAATTTGCAACCGGAGCGGATAACACGGACGGGTGAGGACGCAGGGCGGATGCAAAAGGTGGATGCGGAACGGAAGCCCAGCAGATGGAAGCGGGATGGACATCTGCAGGGCTTCCGTGGGGTCTCAGCAAAAGCGGACGCGGAACGCGATGAAGCGTGATGCAACAGCGGCATGCACAGCGGATGAAGCGGATGCAGAAGCGGAAAGCCTAGCGGGATGCACAGCTGGAAGCCTAACGATGCCTGGCGTTAATTGCGCATGCGGAGGGATGCATTGCATCAGCCCCGCAATTAATAACGGAAGCAGCTCAGAAGCAGGTCGCCATTCAGAGGAAAGACCTGCTGCTGGACGGATTGCCTGCCTTTGCCTGCCCTGCCTGCATGTCTGCTCTGCAGGCCTTGCTGCCAGCCTTGCTGCCAGCCTCCCTGCCAGCCTGTGGTTCATGTCTGCCTGCCAAGCTTGGTTGCCTGCTGCCTGCCAGCCTTCCTGCCAGCCTTGGTGCCAGCCTCCCTTGCCAGCCTTCCTTGCCAGCCTTGGTTCCTGCCAACCTGCCTGCCAGCCAGCAACCCCACACCCATGCGGAAGCACAGCAAGCCTCAGCCATCTGCTGCCAGCCCTGGCAAAGGGACAGGGCTACCATCCACCCCCTGGCCCTCACTCTGGTTCTCCTGGGGCTTCTGCAGCACGGGCTCACTCTTCTGGGGCTGGAGCTGGGGCTGGGCTTCTGCTGCTTCTGCTTCTGGAGGAGCTGATGACAAGCACTCCAGCACCAGCCACCTCCACAGCACCTGCACCCTTCACCCCCTGGGACTGAGCGACCAAGAGGAGTTCCAAAGACTCATTTTTGTCTTATAGCTTGTTGTTAATAAAGTCTATTTATTGATTCACACACTTGCTTCATTTTTTTTTTTAATAAGTCTTGCTGGAAACTTTTAGAAATGGTTTAAGCCTTTGCATGCTTGTGGGATGGGTAAGGATAGCTTTGGATGGGTTAGGATACCTGTGGGATGGGTAATAGCTGTGGGATGGGTTAGGATAGCAGTGGGATAGATAAACCTCGAGTGCAAGCAGAGTGGGACTGTATGGTCCACCACCCAGGTGCCACACCTACGGCCCTTTATTATCAATAATAATGTAATAATTATATCCACACATGTCAACATAAACACATTGTTCATTGTTCATTGTAGGCCAACCAAACATACATGGCCCAATCTCATCCATGTTGATGAGACAGGCTGAAGGAAGCTCCATTAAGCATCTACCAACCTGTCTTGCCACTCCACTGCCTCCAGCTGGGGAGTTGCACCATTGTCTCAGGAGGTTGCACTGCCTTCTTTACTTCACGTGAGGCTCTGTTGGGCCTTGCACATCCTCAGTGTCTATCAGGTTTCGCCCTTGCCTCCATTCCCAGCTCCATGTCCCATTGCTTGCTGGAGGTCCACGAGCCTGTTCTGCAAGACTGGTAGCGGGTGCGCATGAGATTGTGCAGGATGCAGCAAGCTTTCCATGACTCCTCCTCACGGTCTCTGGGCAATGCTGCATGGTGGTGAGAAGTACCTGGAATCTGTTGGCCAGGATGCCAAAGGCGTTGTCCACCACCCGCCTAGCCCTGGACAGCCTGTAGTTGAAGATCCTCTCTTCACGGGTTGAGGAGTCTGGAACTGTAGGGCTTCATGAGGTAGGTTTGTGAGGGAGAAGGCGTCATCCCCCACGATGAAGTAGGGCACATCTTGTGTGTCGTTGGGCAGGGGTTCTGGATCTGGGAAGCCCACGATGAGGTTGCCTTCCAGCTCCTCCTTGAGGTCACTGGCTATACCTGGGCATCTGAACATGAGCCGTTGCCTGAAGCATCGATGTACATGAACTTGTAGTCAGCATCGACCATGGCGAAGGGGATGATGCTGAAGAAGCCCTTGGAGTTGAAATAAGTGGAGCCTGAGTCGGTTGGAGCTTTGCAGGCCACGTGCTTCCTATCTATGGCTCCAACGGTGTGTGGTAAGTTCCACTTCTGATACCACTGCTCTGCAACTTTCTTCCATCCTTCTTCAGTGGACGGTACTGGAGAGCTCCTCCTTGTATTCTTTGATGATGGCCTGCAACCACTCTCTGACCACAATGCTGATTGGTGTTGGATGGCACCCTCCCGCCGTACTGCATGCTCCTGAGAGGTTGAGGCCAGGTGGCGCAGGAGTGAGTGCCACCTTGAGCCCAGGTTCCAGGCTGGGCCGGAAGCTGCGTGTTTCCCTTGTCAACCTGGGTGTCAGGCGCTGCACACTTCGTCAAACATGGCTGGAGGCATCCTCATGAAGTTTCTGGAACGCCCGAGTGTCTTCGTTCCTGAGCTCCACCATCAGCTTGTTGTACAGTCCGTCCTCTGCTCTTCTGGCGAACCATCTTTTGGATCCAGACTCTTTTTGGGTGGCTCCTTTTCTTCTTGCAGTAGAGTTCACAGAGCCTGCAGATGGCTTCGCACTGCTGCAAACGATGGTGGGCTCCGAAAGGACTTTGTTACGATCCACGGTGGACATGACTGGATGCTGTGGAAGAGGAAGAGCCAGATGAAGGCTGCAGAGGTCTGCACAGCTTGGCTGCTGTTCTGAAAGTGAGATGCAGGCGATGCTCCCCTTTTTATAGGCAGGTAATAGGTGTCCTTTGCATCCTGTAGGCATCCTGATAGGGCATCCTGTAGGCATCCTGTGACATCCTTAATATCCGAGATAGGGTCCCCTCTGCAGACGTTTTTTCCATTTTAAATGCTTTGTTTCCCGCTTGGCATCCATTCTGCATCTGTTCCGCGTCTGTTCCGCTTCCTCCCTGCGTCCGCGCGGATGCGGAGTTTGCGCGCATGCGCCAGCGGATGCCTAGCAGATATAGCGGAATGCGAACGGGATGCATAGCGGATGCAGAACGGACGAAAATGAATACATTTCCACGCAAAAGTTTTAGGCAGACCCAAAAAACTTTGGAGCGGATGAAAACGTCAATAAACAGATGCTGGGACAGCATAGAGAGGAAGCAAAAACGGGAGGCCCCCCCCCCCCAGTGAGTACATCGCGTTTTCGAAACGGATGGCAAGGTTTTTTGTCCGTTTTACATCCTCTTTGCTCCGTTGGTTCACTGTGACAGGGGCTTAGAGAGGGCAACCCTTCCCAATGATGGTTTGTTTTCTGGTTCCTCCCAGCTGCTTCGATTGGTAGTAGGGAGAAGAAAGGTGTCTCAACAGGTTAAGTCAGCATATTCATGATTATAGCAAGTCAACTGATTTGGAATATGCCAGTTGACACTTTTCCCTCAAGTCTTCTGCTGCTTAGGAGAGGTGGGTAACCAATAATGCTTACTTATCACTACCCTAAATCAACTGCTTCCCCCTGGTCACCTACTCACAATATAATGTGCAGCTTCCCCCCCCCCCGCCTACTGGGTCAGACCATTGCTTTCCTGATGTTGTTTTTCTCACACTAGGGCTGGAAAAGACTCATCAAACAAGCATTAAAACAGTGGACCGAGGGCACCCATGATGTGTGCATGCATCGTACTGCTGTCAAGAGCATTTGAGTGCACGGTGGGAAAATAAGCATAGTGGGCACCGGAAGTTACCACAGTTACTTCAGAGGAACTTTTAACTTGAAGTTGCTCCTTCAATCATGATTGCTGCATGGGAAAGCCATGATCAATGATTCCTTGAACCAGCTATGGTGATATATCAGGTGTAGCACCCCTTTCTGGAGAAAAAGTGGCTCTCGCAACAGTAACTCATAACTTTATCACTGCTACTCCAATGTGTTTTATCTGCAACTATCCTTGAAGACTTCCTATCTGGTGTAGAATGCCTTTTGCACAAGCAAGAATAACTCAATAATGTATCACCGGTATTCAGTGCCACCTCAAGGGTGTATGGCACTCTAGGTGCTGCCTCCCACTCATGGGAAATTTGCATTCTTAGAATGATTTGGAAGGAAGTGTTACAACCCTATGCTTTGGTGCCTATCAGCTTGGTTGTTTAATAAAGTAGTCACTAATGAAACTACAGTATATTTATGAATAACTTTAGATTTCTTCAAATTCAATTGAATACATCATTGGCCAATTAGACCATTAAGTGTGATTAGGCACACAAGGAATTTGTCTGTGGAAAGACCATTGAAGCTCTCAGTGTGCATGCAAAGCAACAGAATAATAATACCAATAAAAGTGGGAAGGAAAGAAGATAATAAGGATAAATAATATTACAAGTATACTACATGGCTCTACATAGACATTAGGCAACACTGTGAGAATTAGTAAAGGGATGGCACAAGGGAAAAAACTCTCCCTGTGATGGCGAAGCTATGACATGCAGAGCCCTCTGGGCACACGAGCGCCTCCTGCTGGCCGGCTGGTCTTTGCGGTATTGGCCATGCATGCGTGGGGGTCAGGCCATGCATGGGGATTGCGTGTGCATGTGGGCGGGTGGGGCGCATGTGCAGTGCTCATGTGCGCATGCACAGGGGGTGGGGCACATGCATGGGGCGCACACACATTGCATTTAGGGGGTGCGCGCACACGCTTTGGGCACTTGGTACCGAAAAGGTTAGTCATCACTGCCCTATAGTGTTGTCCCGAGAGAAGGAGTTGAAACATTTTATATCCATGATGTGAAGGGCTTGCAGATATCTTCTCAGCCCTCTTTCTGGCCCTCACAATATACAGGAAGATGGGCTGGTTGCAGTTGTTTCTTCTGCATTCTTAACTATCCATTGGAGTCTGTTTGGTTGCTGTACCAACAAGTACACACAGTTAAACAAGAGCGTTTTGCCTTATTATATTATGTACACACAGTTAAACAGGTCTTATACTTTGCCTTATAGACCTGCATAGATTGTAAATGGGAGGATTAGTTGCAAAGAGTTGGTTTTTTCCACCATCATAAGTAGAAACAGTCACTAAACATGAGGCAGTTTCTAAATGAGGACTATAATCAGGGGTGGGATACGACAGGGTTAACTACCGGATTGGGATTTATAAGCTTCCCTGCATGCTGCGAGCTGCGCACCTCTAAATCTTCATCAGCATGCTGCATGTAGAGAAGCAGCCTTTGAAACAGCCCTCTTTTCCTGCTTTTTTAACTGCAGCCGTGCCTCGTTTGGCAGCTGAAGTTGAAAAACCAGGAAATAAAGATCAAGTAAGAGCCCAGGTGGGTGGGTGGGCAAAAACATCAGCAGACATAGAACACGGTTGTTAAGTGAAGCTGGCATTGACTTTGCTCGTCAGAAGGTTGCAAAAGGGGATCTCATGACCCTGGGAAATAGCAACTGTCATAAATAGGAACCAATTTTCCCACATCCGAATGTAAATCACATGATCATGAGGATGCTGCAATGGTCATAAGCATGAAAAATGGTCTTTTTTTCACTGAAAATTTTTTTCAATACCATTGTAACTTCAAAAGGTAACTAAAAGAACTGTAATAAATTGAGGACTACCTGTACTATCATCACAACAGGATTCAGAACACAAAATCTTCCTTTGTTGTAACCTACTAGCAAAAAACCCACCCCAGCCTTACACATTTTTAAATCTTGGTGACAGAGGCCAGTCAAATCTCCCTTTTCATAAAACAGGTTCAATTCTGAATCTGGACTGCACACTACAGAGAAAGGGGCGAGTGAAATATTTTATTTCATCTATTTCGCTTTCCTTAAAAATAATCCCTTCTTGCTGAAAATATTTGCTTCTCTTAAAAAATACTTTAAAGGGGGGGAGGGGGAGGGGGAGCAAATAGCAGCTTAAGGAATTTAAAACATTTTAGCTCATGGAAAACATTGGTCTCATGTGCAAAGCTTGAGAAATGCTGTTATTCATCCGGAACCTCGCTCTGCAGCTTGTTGTGGAAACATCCCTTTTCTGTTTGAGATGTGAGTGATATCTGAACAGATATATCGCCTCCTGATTTCTTAAGACTTGGAAACACACTCTGGTCAGCAGAGTCATAGAAAGAGGAAGAAAGGCTTTTGGGAACCTTTTACTGATGCTAGTTGCAACAGATGCCTAGCAAGGAAGCCACGTGAAAGTTATTAAAAAAGTCGGGGGAGAGAGAGAGGGAAAAAAAGACAAGGGTCATCAGAAACTACCAGCTGTTTGTGCTTGATTGGCAGAAGCTCCTTATACATATTCTGCCTGTGAAAATCTAATTCCATGAGTAAATAGTACAAACCGTCAATTTTACAAAGGGAAGTTATTATATAAGAATGGGAAGCAGTCTGGCTAGCTAGGTAGTACAGATAAATCCATTCACTTCTTCAGTCTGAGTTCCTGATTCTGGCCTATCTAGCTACAAATGGTAAAGGCATGTTTTTTTTTAATCTTAGCAACTGCTGGCTGAGGAATTCTGGGAATTGAAATATCTTAAAGCTTCCAACAACAAAAAACATTGTTCATATATACTGTATATATGAGTCCTTATTAGCATGGTCAACAAGGTGTATGAGCAATTCCAAAGAATTTTTGTGGTTCCCCACCCCCTTTTTTTTTTGGCATGAAAGCAACAAATTATTCTGTTCCTTCAAGAATGAATATACACAGTGTGTGTATGTGTGTATATGGCAGGGGTGGGTTTCTACCAGTTTGGACCAGTTCTTTAGAACCAGTTGTTACCATTCTGCGCAGTTTGGAGAACCGACAAATCATGCCACTGATTGGCCCTGCATCTCCCCACTCACCCCTCCCCTCCCTGCCCAGTCACTCTTTATCTCACATGGCGCCATCCAACTTGTCTGTATTGTGCAAGCAAATTTTATGTGACAGACTCAGACAGTAGATTGCAGAAAGGAAGATCTATGAGTGAATCAGTGATTCTGCAAGCAACTCAATCTGACTGCCTGCTTTGCCTGATTTTGGATAAAATTTGTTCCTTTTTTAAATAAAAAATTCAATATTTACATAAATATTTACAATATTTATATACAAGCCATGCCCAGTCAGTCACGTGACCACTAAGCTATGCCTAGACAGCAAGCCATGACCACCCAGTAACATGACCACCAAGCTACACCCACAAATTAGGCCACACCCACAGAACCGGTTCTTAAGAAATTTGAATCCCACCCCTGGTATATGGTGTGTTTTATTGTTGTTGCAAATCTGGGTTCCCTTGCAGTGTTTCAGCTTTTCTAGGAAAAGCTTTTCTTCAGCTTTTCCTTGCAATGTTTCAATCTTTCAAACAAAGTACTTTGTTACTTCAACAAAGTAACAAGTCCATTATTTTCAAAAATTATCCACACAATTGATGTAGACATTATTTACTAGCAGTTTACACATTTGCATGAATACCTCATTCAGTTGCATAATGATAACATTCATTATGCACATGGCACTAATTATTTTAATGCCATAAATTTGGACTAAGGGACATTCCACTTTAAAGGCTATCCTCCCTCTCCCAAACAACTCATTAAATTGAGGGCTACCCTCTTTGTAGCCCAGATTTCAATTCTATTTCCCAAACATCTTGGCAATGGAAGAAATTAGGAGTCTGAACATGCAGAAGAAGGAAAGGGAAAGAAAAGAAACCTATAACATATCTATCAATATAGAAGCTTATTATAAAAGTCTTTATTTTTTAGCAAAGTCTTGAGCCCATAGTTTTTCACCATTATGCAAGTATACTGTCCAGCTTTGATAAAGATTTTGCCTTCAGACAGTCTTCACTGGACCAAACTCCCATCCATAGCAAGATAGAACACAGATCAATTAATATATTAGGGTCAAGATTACTAGCAAGTAGTGCTAAATCTCACAACAGCAGTTTTGTTGTGCCAGCTTTTATTAAACCCTAGATTTAAGGCAAGTTCCTCAATCTGTAAAAGGTAATCATCGGCTTGCAGTTTAGGGGGAATGTTTAGGGGCCAAATCAGAGGGGGAGGAGCCAATCTCAATAAGATTAAATTGTGGGGCTGTAGAATTGTAGAAAGGCTGTCAAAGTGGCTTTCTTCAAGGGTTCGAATTTTCCCGCTGGGAGAGCTCCGGCGCAAGGATACGGACAACTGCTTGAAAGCTGGATCTTTTTATTC
>BHFT01025459.1:0-49090 GCA_004320025.1 Laticauda laticaudata | reverse complement strand
TATTCTATTCTATTCTATTCTGTTCTGTTCTGTTCTGTTCTGTTCTGTTCTATTCTATTCTATTCTATTCTATCTATCTACCAGTAGTGGTGCAGTGGTCAGAGTGCAGTGCTGCAGGCTACTTCTGCTGACTGTTGGCTGACTGCAATTTGGTAGTTAGAATCTCACTAGGCTCAAGGTTGACTCAGCCCTCCATCCTTCTGAGGTAGATAAAATGGGGACCCAGATTGTTGAGGGCATTATTCTGACTCTGTAAACTGCTTAGAGAGGGTTGTAAAGCCCTGTAAAGCGGTATATAAGTAAGTGCTATTTCTATCTGTCTGTCTGTCTATCTCTCTATATCTATCTCTCTGTCTGTTTATATCTATCTATCCATCCATCCATCCATGATCACATTTTTCAACTGCTCATGTTCCTCACAGAGGAAGGACTCTTGATGGTATCTTGATGATAAGCCACTTCTATAAGTCACTTTTAATTATTGTTACTGTATGTTTAGAAATACAAAGTAAATGTTAAATAAATCTTTGGATATTGTGGTTATTTTTCATCTTCTTTCTCCTTTTTTCCAATCTTGTATTTCAATCTGCCAGGATACAAAGGGTTATTGTTTTTTTAGGGAAAAGCAGCAAACAAGAAAGATAAAGCACTGAACTTTTCAAATAGGGTGTCTTAAATTAACTTCCCTGGTGCACATATCTACATAAAACTATCAGATGTCCATAACACTATCAACATAGTATGGATGCCTGTGCTATCCAAGATGCTGAATGTTCAGGAAAAACTTTCACGTGGTCTTGTTTTTCAGATCATTCAATGGAAAGTGAGCAGGAGAGAACCAACCTAAAAATGAGAAATTTCCTGACAGACAGAACAATTNTGTTTTTCAGATCATTCAATGGAAAGTGAGCAGGAGAGAACCAACCTAAAAATGAGAAATTTCCTGACAGACAGAACAATTAACGGCTTATCTTCGGAAGTTATGGATCCATCCCTGCAGGCTTTTAAGAAGAGATTGGACAACCATTTGTCTGGAATGGTATAGTATCTCCTGCTTGAGCATTGGGGGTTGGATTTCAAAGACTTCCAAGGTCTCTTCCAACTCCGTTATTCTGTTAAGATTCCTTCTTTGGAAGCTGATGCCTGCAATGACACTCCAGGCCTCTGACTCTAAGGTTGCAAATTGCAACTCACCTTTCTGCCAGCCCTCGTTTTGTCAAGCCTGAAATGACAATGGGGTCAAAAGGTTCTTCTGTGCCTGAGATAGTGATTCCCAGGGGCCCACCATATCTCTTCAATTCCACTGTGTAGATGATAGCCCCAGTGGTTTCTTGCTCATCTGTTAAAAGGAACAAAGAAGCTGAATAATCACGAATGAAGGCAAATAAAGGTTGAATAATGATGATAGAAGTCATCAAAAGGCCAAGCTCAGAGGAAGTTCCAATCACAAAGAAACTTGTAGCCCTCTGAATCTTGTTGAAGTATATAGTATTTGTATATAGGAAGCGTGTGAATATGCAAGCATATTAATTAACAATATTGATTCACAATCTGTCAACCTCATTAGTCTTCGAAAGGGTTTTTTTTGGTCAAGAGATTAATTCAGAGTTTTTGTACCAGAGTTATCCTCATCCTTCCTGATCTTCAATTTGACAAGTTCTTCACACTGTTTTAAAATCTGCACTGCATCTTCCATTGAGCAATTGTCAAGTCGGATATTATCAATAGCTAACAGCTTGTCTCCGGGCTCCAAGGTGCCAGTCCTGCATACAAAGAGAAAACAAATTTTTTAGAAAACATTCTAAATAGTGTTAACATTTGTACTTCTCAAGTGCTAACAGTGTTGATGATATGATGAAATAAGTGTTGGGCAAACAAAATCATCCATTTGTTTTTAGTAGCTGTCTTTCAACATGAGGGAAAAAATTGCTTTAGAAAATGGTTTTAAAAAAAGAAAGAGAGAAAACCTCTGAAGAATTCTCCCAATCTCCTTGCACTGAATTTAACTACAAAGAGGCCAAGAGGTATAGATGTAATTATAATGTCTTTCAAATGAAGGCAAATATACATGTCCCAGGAGAATGTTGCAGGATCTAATCTGGGTCATTCACCTGGACCAGAAGTTTTGTCTTCTAAGCTTCAGGACTTGTGCTGGAGCCCATCTTCATGGAATTTATCTCTTGCTAGTCTGAAAGTTTGGAAAACAAAACCTGTGGTCCCGGTGACCGAACCAGATTGGATCCTGCTATATTGTCTTCCACTGCACAAACATTTCTCCAGATTTCTCTTCTCTCTTCATGCTTCCAATGAGGTTCCAAAGGAAGACATTAATGTGGGACTCCTAGGGTTCTTTGGCTTGGGAACGGCAGCCAACCAAAAGGTTTTAGACCCAGTCTTTCTCAATCCCAGCAACTTTCAGATGGCTGGACTTCAACTCCCAGAATTCCTCATCCAGCAATACTGAAACACTGCTTTAGAATGATGCAAAAGGAAAGTGAAACCTCAATCCCATCATTTTTCAATGACAAAGGAAACTCAAACATTATGAAGAGGAATTTAAAAGAAATTCCCAGACACCTTGAGAAGAAGGTAGAAAAAGAGAGCCATCTTTCTAAAGGGAAAAATGTTTCCAGAGCAGATTTTGGTCTGAACAAGTATGTACCAGCTTCATGTGTATTAATTGGGTTCAATTGCATATTAGAATCCAGAATACCTATGAAAGACAGTTGAGGTCATAGACAGGTATTACAGATCTTAGGACCAAATTAATTACTATTGTTTATTAAGATTCAGAAATAAAACAACAACAACAGGTAATTCACTCACCTATGTGCTACACTCCCCTTCTTGATATCAGAGATAATTAAAGGCTCACCAGACTTTCTGCTTGCTGTTTAGAAAGAGATACATGAAGACACTCAATCCAGGCATTTAGAGTCCATGATAATCTTCAGAATTATCTATTACCAGCCTTCCACAACCAGGCATTCCTGCAGAATTCCCAGTCATTATGCCATTAGAGCACACCAGGTTGCAGAAGACTATATAATCCAAACATTATATAAAGTAGGAAGCAACATAATATATTTCCATTTTTCAATTTATCTTTAATAAAAACATCTAAGTCCAAGATACTAATGTTTAATAAAATCCATAAAGTGAAGATATTTGTTTTGCTTTTGAGAGTTGCAATCAAGGTTATATTTTAGCATCTTTTCTTTCTGTGAAAGAAACAGTAAATGTTGGTTGCAGCATATTGATGTGGCAAATGATGGTTGAAGAAATGGATCTGAAAGATAACTGAGAAAAAAATATGACAAAGATCTTTTTTAAAGAGCCAAATATTCAGTCCTCTACATAGAGTATGCCTATGTAGAATTCACTTATGTTGTGACTGATGGAGAAAATGAGGCAATAAATATTTTGAAGGAGGCACACCATATCCATCAAAAGTGTATGAGTGACACTGGCACAATGCTTTGCTTTGTGGGAGCGTCACAACAGTTGAAAGAGGAAACATGTTAGGGCTAAGAAAGAAAGATCAGAATAAAAGAATGACAAGAGTTGGAAGGAACCTTGGAGGTCTTCTAGTTCAACTCCCTGCTCAAGCAAGAAACCATTTCAGGCAAATTATTGACAAAATCTCTTCTTTAAAACCTCCAATGTTGGAGCACCCACAATTCTCTTCTTGATTAGTTTCCATCCATTGCTTCTTGTCCTGCCCTCAGGTGCTTTAGAGAATAGGTTGACCTTCTGTTCTTTGTGCAGCCCCTTGTTGGAACACTGCTATCATGCCACTCCTAGTCCTTCTTTTCATTAAACTAGACATATCCAATTCCTGCAGCCATTCTTCATATGTTTTAGCCTTCGGTCTTGGTTGCTCTTCTCTGCACTCTTTCGAGAGTCTCAACATCTTTTTCATATCATGGCAACCAAAACTGGATGCAATTTTCCAAGTATGGTCTTACCAAGGCATTATCAAGTGGTATTAACACTTCACATGATCTTGATTCTGACCCTTTTAATGCCAAGGACTGCATTGATTCCAGATCATCCTGGAGAAGGTCTATCTATATAACTATTAAGAGTCAATACTGATTTGACAGCAAATAATCAATCATATCTATTGCATTACATTTACTTTTAAATACAGAGCAATTTAGTTCTCTAACTTGGAATTAATGTTATTAAATGGCAAAATTCTTAATTCCAACACAGAGCGAAAAACCAAGGTGAGAACTAAAGCTAAACCCATCTTTCATTGAAAAATAAAATAAAAATAAATTGGAAATTGTAACAATTTAGAGATATTATATGGAAGTATATTCAAGATTTTAAACACTTAATTTCATGCATTTTAAAACATTGGCCATTAATATGAAAGCATGATAAATCTGAATTCTGAATGAATATGCATGAAACTGATGCTTCATTTCTAGCACAGTTAGAAATGAAGTTTTAAATTTACAGCAGACCTGCCAATTCTTGCAATATAATTAGTTACATTTCCTTTTAAGGACTCAATTTCTAAAACTATTTATAGAGTATGCAATTTATAGCTATGGAATATTTGGATATCCTCCTCCTATTTGTCCACAGGGAGTCCAACAAGGGGAGGAAAGCCAAGTTAAGAGAGGATATTTTTAAAAATATATTATTTTTCATTACTTCCCAGAGATGTAAGTAACAGTCCTAGGTGGGTGTCTTAGATTTGCTTCAATAAAAAGACTCATGCTGTGAAAACAACATGATTCTTATTGTCAAAGCTCTTGGGCCAGAAAACTGTTTTTGCAACTTTTCCCCAGTACTGTCTGAAGCAGTTGAAAGTTGAACGGTCTAGTGCACAATAAATATTACCATACATACACATAGCCAAACAACCTGGAAGATGTTTGGGGTTTCCAAGGCTGGATAACCACCCTGAAAAGCAAAGCAAACCTATGAAGCAACTCTAAAAAAAGTTTGTGACCTGATTGGAGAATGTATTGTTGAACCTTGTTTGCAAAGCAAAACAAACCATAGTAGGCCTTAGCATGTTGAATTATAGATTCAAGATTGGAAGAAGAAAAGTGCAAGTGTTAGTTTCCAGACTAATGAAGGTCCTGGAGACTATGATCTGAACAACCAATTGCAAATGTTTATAGAGATTCTTAGTCAACTAGGTCATGGCTGTCCCAAAGGTGCTTTTTCAAAAGGCAGCTAGACTTTCTCTGTTTTTGCTTGAAGATGTTCTGCTTTTCATCCAAGAAGCTTCTTCAATTCTGATTGGATGAGATGTGAAATGTCTTCAAGCAAAAACAAAGAAAGTCCAGTTGCCTTTGAAAAAAAGGACCTTTGGGACAGTCAACTGCAAGCTTCCCCATTATCTGTAAATAGATTTGCACCTTCCCAAATCATAGGAACGCTATTAGAAAAAAACCAAAATTCTTTGCCCCAATATCTATGAGGTTATAATTGACCTAAATGGAACACAACTGCATGAAGAGACGCGGTGGTGCAGTGTTTAGAATGCAGTACTACAGGCTTCTTCCATTGATTGCTGGCTGCCTGCAATTTGGCAGATCGAATCTTATCAGGCTCAAGGTTGACTCACCCTTCTATATTTCTGAGGTGAGTAAAATGAGGAGCTAAATTCTGGGGGGCAACATGCTGATTCTATAAACTGCTTTGAGGGGGCTGTACATTATATTCAATGTATAAATATATACATTGAAGCGGTATATAAGTCTAAGTGCTATTGCTATTGCTGACACAATTCAATTGCTGAAATTCTTGTAATTCCTTGCAATCTCCACAAATCTTGCGAAAGGGAATTCTGCAAGAATGTTTGGAGGAAAATGAATCATCTCTGATTTTAATCAGCTATCAAAATTCTTGACAAATGCAGTCTAATACTAGAGATTCAGTTTGATGTTAGTATGAGTTCATGTATTTTGAGATTCTTTTTTTTTTAAACAATGTCCAAGATCTTATCCATAACAGGATAGCAATCTGGACCTCTTTCATTATTGTCATTGGAAGAACTCAATTATGTCAGTGGTTGGCCAGCCAAAAAACTATTGACAAGCTCATGAGAAGAAGCAAGGGAACCAGGCTGAAAAATGAGATGCAATGTCAGAGACAACTGACCTTCAGTGAAGCATGCAGATACAGAGAAAATTGCACTTATTGCTTTGTTGCTACCTCACCCCAATTTAGGGCATTCAGTAGTGCATGAATACTTTAGCCTGACACCCATTCTCTCACAGTGGAGAGCCAGCATGCTATAGCAGTCAAGGTTCTGCAAATTAATCTTTGGTTTATACTCACTCTCAGCTAATTCACTGGATGATTCTGGGCCAGTCTCTCCCTTTCTCAGCCTGATTTTACAGGGTTGTTGTGGGGAAAAGTTGGAAAAGGGAATACTTTGGCCATACTTTAAGAATTGACTTGAGCTTCTAATTCTGTTGGCTGAACCCAGCCCAAATTGTAACATTCTCTTAGTATAGAAGACAGCAAACTTGGGGTGCATGGTTGGCCACTCTAAAGAAAGTGAAAGTGATAAAGAAAAGGAACCCCAAGGAAATATTGCCATTCCAAAAAAGCTGCTTTAGGCAAAGGGATAAATGAAACATTAAACTGATTGGATGGCTATTCATGATAGTGTCAGAAAGTCCCACCACAACTCAACCCCTCTAAAAATGCTCCTATTTTGAAATGGAAGAAATGGAACATGAGATATTATTTATAACAATCTCAGAAGCAGTAGAAACATCATTAAATTTGCAAAAAGCTTTGACATGGCAAAAAGCTACATGATTTGTTTGTGTTTGTTGAAGCAAGTCCCTACTTCAGTTTATAAATCTGATTCCCTGATCTTTGGTTAGGTTTGCTACTACTGTTGAGAGACTAAAATACCCAGAAAGAATCAGGCTGGAAAAGACTGAAATAAGTATAAAATCAAAACTTTATTACAGCCTTTGGAACAGAAAGTGCAAAAACAAAATACACAGACTTGTAAATATTAAAAAAAAACATTTAAGAGTGCAAGAAAATTACATAATATATATTAATAATTAATATAACATATTATTATTGTGACTGTAGGATTTTTTTGAGGCAGTGGTGATCTCCAAAATTTATGCTAAACTTTAACTTTAGTAAGATGGATACAACAAACAAAATCAGGCAATCTAGAAAGTTGTATAAGAGTCCTGGGGCCCAGAGAAACAATTACAAATAGGTATTGTACTCTCTACCAGGGTAGTTCTTTAAAATGGGATAAATATGTTTCTTTCTAGATTTTTTATAGAGAGAGCATCAAAGGAACATATCACTTAAGAGATTTCACTGAACCATTTCCCCATGGGCATAAGCACTGCCTAAAAAGGGATATTTTTATACCGCCTCCTCAGAATTGCAGATTATGGTACATCCAACTTGGCCAAGGTGAAAGCTTCAAAAAATTTCAGAATCAAAACAGAAGAGAGATAAGATGATAAGAGATAACATGATCACTTGAGAAGAATCCATAAACTGTAGGATATTCAGCTTAAACTCATTTGAAAATCAACACCCCAGATATATTGTATAAGATGACTCCAGGCATTTTCAAGTCCTAATAAACTCAAAAGTCCCAAAGACTAGAATTTTGCCATTAGCCTTTGTTAGCCAAGTTGATTTAAAACATTCTCCCTAAACTAGGAGAGAAAAATCCCACAGGAGAAAAATCAATTTCAACCAGAAATGAAGGTGATAAAACCAGGCTCTGGTATTCACAGAAACCAAAACTGTGTCTAACCCATAAAACAACATTCTTGATGCCACTTGGAGCTGTGTGATCTTATAAACTTGGACTAGGTAGTTTCCAGGATATTAAATTTTGTAAAAATGCAAATTGGAACACTATAAAGAAGTCGAGAGATTACTCTAGCAAGGAAAACCTCGCAAGCTGCAGAAATAAAAATGTGCCCACTTTGAATGGAAGAAACTTAAGACAGCTGTGGAGTTACATTGGGCCATACTTGCCCGATCAAGAAAAATGTGTGTTCTAAGATAAGGAAACCTGGAACTGCGCCCCAGGATATTTATAAGTATGTACTTGCTCTGTTGAGGTCCCATTAATTTGCCATTGATGTAACCTACTGTTGTGTCATGCAAACACCAGCATTTTGGCTTTTTAAAATATATAATTTACTGCTAGTTGTTCTTTTAGATAAAAGGAAGCCAATGCTTTCAATGCCCTTCTCATTCCCTGGGAGACCAACAAAATTACATTGTATGTATTGTACTACTACATTATAGTACTACATTTATTACTTCATATAGCCAGAGTGGAATTGATCTGCTAATATTGGATAGCGATGCTTAGAAGATAAGAAAGCCCCTAATTTATGGAACCAAAGTACAAATTAAAAAGTAAGGGGACTAGAATACCCCCTTCTCTTACCCCTCTTTTGATGGAAACGTATCCTGAAAGGTGCCCTCCAAAGGGAACATCTAACTTGCAATGAAATGTTGGAATACAGAATTTGTAGATGAAAGAGCCATCTTTTATCCACTAAGGTTTCCTGAAGTTTGGCGAAAGCATCTCCCATGGAACAAATGTATTTTGGCAAGTATTGGTTCTCCTTTCTTATTGTTTCATACAAAATGAGTTGAATATGGAGAAGAAAAGGTGGGTCTGCTCAGAACTGTCACTGACATTTAATGTAATATACTCCTGTCTGGGTGCTGCCCAGGCAGACAGTTCAGAAATGACTATGTTGAAATGCTAAAAAAAAAAGAATGTGGAAACAAGCCTCATGAAAAATCTGGTATACCTAATCCACATAATGATGATCATTATTGTAAATGTTTATATTTGTCAAAGTGACCTGGTGTTCTTTCAGCATTTTTCTTTAGAAAATGAATTGCTGCACAAAGAAGATGGAAGCATTAGATCATCTGATTACTTTTCTTTATAAAAGATCCTTATTCATGCTCACTTTAAAGAATCGTTCTCCAATTAACATAGCTTATAAATCAGAAATCCAGACTGTGCTGATACTTATTCTGTTACAAAACATGTGATTGCCAGGTAGGATAACATGTCTACTATCTCCTGTGAACAAAGCAACACCCACTATCATGGTAAATGAAGAATCTGGATCATCTATAGATGAAATGTGAATTACCATTTTCAAATAGGCTTACTGATATTTAATTTAGATCTAAAGTATAGGCCTAGAATGCTATTGTGCATTGTGATAATTAAAGAGTTTAATTTACTTGAAAATGATCACATATAATTAGGAATGTTTACAAAAACAAACATTTAAAACATTTTGCAAGGAAAGGTTGGGGTAAAAAAATAATCTGGTAGGGTACTGAATATTTTGCAGCACTCCTCCCAAGATGCAGAAACAAAGCAGCACATTCTCCTAAATTGGAGGGGGGAAAGATTTGCTCAGCAGTCAATTAGCTTTCAATTAACCCTAATAGATCTGATTAGCCAAATTAAATTCTCACTGGCAAGCTGTTGGCTTTGCTGTTCACTCAGGTTTACTTCCTTATGTCTTGGATTGTCTTTGAAGGCATCAAGTCATTTTATAGCAAGACTGTTATCTGATAATTTGTGCTTGAGATATATAGTAGATCTTCATTTTGCCAAATCTATATCAATTTCAATGAATAGCAGTAGCCTGAAAAGGTGATAGCCATATTTCTAATAAACTAAGTATTAAAGCAAAGTGAGCTAACCTTTTTCTGTAAGGGCCATAAAGCTGAATCTCTCAATTTTTATCAGAGGAATCATGAAACAACAATTCATAGGATTTAAATAAACAGAGTGTTTAATATAATATAACTAAATTAAACATGCAACCAACAAAATAAAATAAAACGAATATACTAATAAATTCAGAAAACAGAACTGTAACCTGAGGAACATACTCATAACAGTAGCTAACAAAATAGCTAATCTTGGTCTCCTAGACCAGGCCAAATCCAAAAATGCCAGGGAATTTCTCAAAGCCTGGCACTCTGAAAAATCGGCCATCAATAGGCACATAGATATTAACCAAATCTATAGACTATGTAAAAGAGATAATCAACCCAGAACAAAAAGACTCCAGCACCCAAATCAGTATAGATTAACTCCCAGGTTAATTTCAGACCAATTTCAAATAAACAATATTCTAGTGGGAAAAAATTGCCAAAGAGCCATTGGTAAACAGCCCAACCAAAGAATTTCAAAGACCGTCCCCACCCACACAGAAAAGACACTGGAATATAAGCTGACAGCAAACAGCACTCCTTACTAGCACTGATGATGTTACCTAGTTAGGGTAATGAAACAACTGCAAGAAAACAAGCAAGCTCAGAGAGCACCAAGGACCCTCATCTCAGTCCTGAACTACAAATATTTTCCTTTATTTGTTTCTTCTTTTCTATATGATATACTATATTTGCAAGAGATACTTAGAATTTTTTGCTCCTAACAAGCAGGAGGCACAGAGAAATCTTGTGCCAAACTACAGCTGTCTTGTTTTGCCTACCAAAGGGAATCAAACACCACCCATAGTTTTTAGGACATAAACTTCAGGGGTGGGATTCTACCAGTTCGGACCGCTTCGGGGGAACCGGATGTTAAATTTGCATCTGGTTCACCAAATAGGTATTTGAACCGACCGACTGGCCCTGCCCACCTGCCCCACCCCTCCCAAGAGTCTCCACGTGGCCCATTTTTGATGCAGGTAAGTGCAGGATCTGCGCGGAGACTCTGGGAGGGGGGAAAACAGGCCTTCTGGAAGTACCAGAAGTTGTGAAATAGGCCTGTTTCTGGCTTCCGGAGGGCTTCCAGAGCCCGGGGAGGCCATTTTCACCCACTCAAAGGCCTGAGGGAAGCCTCTGGACCATTGGGAAGGTGAAAAACGGCCCTCCTGGAAGTTCACGTAGGCCATGCCCTCCAGTGGTGGGATTCAAATTTTTTGCTACTAGTTCTGTGGGTGTGGCTTGGTAGGCGCAGCAGGGGAAAGATACTGTAAACTTTCCAGTCAGAGATGGGATTTGCTAGTTCTCTGAACTACTCAAAATTTCCGCTACTGGTTCTCCAGAAATGGTCAGAACCTGCTGAATACCACCTCTGATGCCCACCATGGCCACGCCCACCCAGCAACTGGACAGAGAATCGGTTGCTGGAATTTTTGAATCCCACTCCTGATAACCTTGTATTCCAAGTACCAGCCTAAATTTAAGATGTCTTATTTTGTAGCTTTGATTGAATTACTTTGGAGAAACTAGAACAAAATCAAAGCTTTCATTTTTATTTTCTTCCATTTTGTAAGAAAAAAAACACAATAGTGCTAAGGGATAGAGATGTTGAACTCAGAAATCCTTCAAAATGTAACACGTCATTACTTGTTTGACTTTATGTAAATTAAGGATGGACTATATGGTAATGGAAAGATTAAATGAGTTTGTAAATAATCTTGGCATAAATTTCTGTTAAGAAAAGAAACTAAATCTATTTTTCAAAAAAGATTTTTAAAATGTTTCTCCACATAAACAGAATAATATAGGTAAAAAGCATCGGGCTTAGGCAGTTGTTGATTAAAAGAAAGTCTGATGTCACATCTCTAGAAGTTAATATATTCTTGAAGAGAAAAAATTGGAGAATACACCAAACTGGCTTTTGAATATATATTTCAAATATGTATTATGTATATTTTCATTCAAAACCCTATCATTCCTTCTTATCTTGACAAAATGAGTGAAAAGAGCCTCAATGACCAATAAAGTTGCCCTTCTACTAGTCATTTCTTCTTTATTGTGCCTAGAAATGTCTCCCCTTTCCACACATTAATACTAACTAAGCTCACAAGGATCTCAATGTCATAATTCAACCTAATAGACACTCAGTATCAACCATAATATTTAACCTCACAAGGGTTCAAGAGACTCCTATCAGAAGAAAGACTTCAGCTACTCTAATGGTGTGTGGGAATGACCTTAGAGCTGCAATCACGGTAATGGTCAGATTGTCAACTTTGGAAGCCACACTGGTACCAGAAACTTCCACGCTGCCACATTCCTGTGCCTGAGAAATTTGGGGGGATTTTTAGAGTGTTAGTAGTTAGACATAATAACATTCTTCTTTTCAGTCAAGGTCACGTTATTGCTGCACCTGGAGGAGGAGTGGTTGAAGGGATGTCTCAAATTGAGACAGATGGTGATTGGACCATGTGATGGACTGATGGATGCAGGGGTTTGGTTTTGATTTTTGATTTACTGGGGGAAAACCTGGAACTCTCAGATTCGGGTTTTCTCAGATGTGCCAGTATGACTTTTCCAATAGAAAGAAACTTTGAGAAAATGCCTGTGTCAGGCTCCAAATTCAGTTGCCAATCAGCAGTAGAGCTCTATACCCGGATTCCTCCAACATGCGACATCGAACCCAATCAGTGGGAATTGATGGCTGAATGGGGGCTCCCAAATTCTGCCTCGCAACATTGCCTCATGTTGGTACCTGAGATGTGGAGGCTGCACAAGGGATTCCCCAAGGATGTACTGGACGCTTTGTGGAGGGGAGGGATAGATGTTTGTTATGGCAGGGTTTCTCATGGGATGGTGGTAGATAGGATGCAGAGTGTTATAAGCTGCGGAGGCAGGATATGGGAATAAAAGCATAATTAGCCATGTTAAGGAATGTTTGTCATGTGGGGATTTAGGATAGGGTGGTCCACAGGAGGTAGCTGCGATTAGGAGGGTGGGGTAATGCTACAATTGCGCTGGAAAGCAAATGCTTCCAGTGCTAACACTGGATTTAGTTTGGATTTCAAACCGTTACTGTCGGATGGGACATGAGTTACATGTACAAAATAAACAACTACCTACATCTCTGTATGCTGGTTTGTGGATTTGTATCTCGGGTCTACTAAAGTCCGGAAGACCAGCTAACGGATTGTCTCAGAGTTGTTGACTGGGATCTGGTTTTGCTGGAATGCTGAAACATAGCTTGCAGAATTAATGGCAATGGGGGAGCAATGTACTTGCAAGATTCACACAATAAAGTAGAATTTGTTCACATGGGCATGCTTTTTATCTGGATTACCTTTTAAGGCTGACATCAATCTTGTAAGTCTCCCCCATCACCTTTACAGCCCCAGAAACTAGAGATGGTCTCTTCCGAGACATTTGCCAATGCCCACATTCCTCCTGCAAGCTAAGCTACTTATTATCTGACGGCTCCCCTGGTTGCAGCTCTTCCAGCTGCCCCCCAAGCTCATTCCCATATCTGATTACAGCTACCAAAATGACCTCTAGCCCCAAACAAGAGGCAAGATGGCTGATGCTCTTATTTAATATCCTGCCTCAAAGACAGCCTTTCACAGTCTGCAGGAAGACAGGCAGCTTCTGATTCATGACATGATGGATGATATTTCTCGATACGCATGCCCAGTTTTTATTAAAATGTATAATGACTGAGATGGGGGAAGATTTCCCCCTGAAGAGTTTTGAGCATATAATTCACATGCATCATTGACATAGCCAGTCATAAAACATCTTCCACTACTGATTGAAACATGAAGCATTGGGGAAATGTGTGTACTGACACCAAGTTTAACTATGATCACATTTCAAAAACAAAAAATAATCAGACTGGAAAAGACTATTTTAAATTCCCTCCCCCCAATATTGAACAGCTGAGGAAAAAATATGCAAAAGAAAAAGTACATTTAAGGTTCAAATTGCAAAAGAACAGCAGTCTGCATATAAATCAATTATTGCTTGAAAATGTCTGCTTACTCAAGAATAAATATTATAAATGAAAATATGTTTAGAAGCTACTAAGGCTTTTAAATCAAGCTGCATCCATTTATTCTGCAAATTTTTTACATCCTCATATATATAACAGCAAATGAACAAATACACACATGCATTTTTGTGTGTTAAAATTCTAAATGCAACCAGTTTCATTTGAAAACCTCCCAAGATCCTCTGAGAAAGATCAGAGATTTTTGATTAATCGTCCAGTTTAGTGGAAAAAAATATTCATTTTCTTTTGTTATTGTTCAACTCTTGGGGTTAGGAATTCATGATCATCATTCAGCAAAGCTGAAAGCCCCAACTGACTTTCCTGCCCCTGAAATATACTATGTCCTATGGAAATCTGACTATATTACATGAAAGCTTTGTCACTTTAAAAGCAAATATTTGAATTCCTTGACCCAGTGATAAATTCAGATACTTTTATACACATTATAATAAGGGTGAAAGGCCTTGATGACTACTGAAGAAAATTAAAGCTTTCAATTATACCTCTCCCAAGCAAACCTTGAACAAGCTACTGCAACAAAGCTTTCATTAAAATGTTTTAATCTGTTCATAGCTTTAACCCTCAAGCAGCTTCTTTGATTCTCAGTTAAACATATGTATTACTGGTGTCGGGGTTCTTTATTTTTTTAAAAAAACCCAGTAATAATTGAGTATGTTTTCAAATGCTGTACATCATTTTGTTGTGCATCATTTTAACAGAAGTTGTCATCCTTCAGATTCCAATCCTTCTATAATCGAGTACCATTATTCATTAAGAAGAGGGAGACTTCAGTGATACTTGAGGGAAAGTCAGTGTTTGCAGAAATACCAATAAAAGTGTACATGAAAATTCCATATGCATGGAAATAGCCGACTGATACCTGCAGTTAGAATACTGATGGGAAAAGAACCAAATATTATTTCGGGTAGCACAGCTGACTAATTGAGGATGATTTTCAGAGGAGCATCAGTCTAAAGCATAACATTTGCTTTAAAATCCATTCAATTAATGTTCCTCAGAATGTGTAAATTAGGAAATAAGAAGTGACAACTCTGCTACTCAGGCAGGAGTTCCTACTTGGGTTCAGAGTTGTATTTTAGTAGAAACTCCTTTCCATCCTACCAATACTGCGAGGCTGGGAATACACAATAATGCAATGGTATTCCACTAATTTTGGGGAGCACCTAGCACTTCCTAAAATTTGTATGAAATAAGGCAGAATTTCAAATCAATTTCAGAAAATAGTAATCAATGCAGTTGATATGGTGTAGTGATTAAAGTATAATTAGTGATTAAAGTGTTGAACTAGGACCAAGATATCCAGATCCAAGTTTTGCCCCTACTCGGCAAGGTCACTGGGTGATTTTGGGCCAGTTACACTCAATTGAACTACAAGGTTGCTATGGGGAACATTGGAAGAAGAAGAGCAACACATGAACCCTTGGGAGTCCCGACGAAGAGGGAAAATATAAATCTAACTTTTAAGTTATTATCAATTTGAAAATGAGCGCCTCTGAAACTGATCTGAAATTCTTGGGAGTTCTGGTGAACATGATTTTGAAAATCTTGGCAGGGGAGATTTTAAAGTACCACCCAACCATTGTAAAGCTAATGTACAGTTTGTCTTCATTACTGCTATACCATATTAATGTATGGATGATATTAGAAGACATTATCAATCACTAGGAGGCAAATGTGCCTTGAAAAAAAATAATGCAGAAAGTTATCTTCAGAACATTCTCTTGTAAAAAAAAGAAAATGGCAAATGTAACTTGTAACTTAGAAATACTTACAGCTGATAGTAATCCCAAGTTCCACACCCCTTTTCTTAGGTAGTTTCACATGGAAGGTACCACTGCTCGGGATGACAGATTCTGTGGAACAAGTAAACCAATTAAAAGGGCAAAATCAAACCAGAGGACCATGGGGCTGGTTGCTTTGTCTACCTATACCAAAATTCCCAATATGTGAATGTAAGTACAGTAGTGTAGCACAAAGTTTACTTTGGCTTTGGAAAAAGTATTTGATGAAAGACCACTTCTCAGTTTTCAGTGGCTCTCCTATATGCACACCTTCCTATTCATACTGGAATTTGCTGTCACTGGAATGAAAACCTGCAAGACAATTGGGCCAGATCATGTTGGATTCCAGAACAGTGTTAGAACAGTTTTGGGCAGAATTAATGGGAAGATCATAATGAATGAAGCTGCCTTACGTTTTCTGTAATATTTTCTAATAGCTCATAATAGGTTGTGTCTTGTACTTAATATTTCCTTAGTGCATTTAGTCCAGTACAGTCAAGTGTTCAATAATATAATACAGATGACATTGATAGGCAGCTCTCAACTTATGACAATTGAGCCCAACATTTCTATCACTAAGCAAGACAATTGTTCAGTGAGTTTGTCCCATTTTGGCTCTTCTTGACACAGCTCTTAAATGAATCGCTGCAGTTAACTTAGTAACATGGCTTAAGGGAATCTGGCTTCCACCATTGACTTTGCTTGTCAGAAGGTCACAAAAGGGGATCACATGACCCTGGGAGACTACAACCATCATAAGTAAATGCTAACCATCTTAATTTTGATCCCATGACCACAGGGGATGATGCAGTGATTGTAAGAGTAAAAAATGGTCATAAATCATTTTTTTGATACATCAATTAAACAAATTGTACGTCAAGGACTAACTGTGCATTTAAAATCACCATGTAATCCATTTTTGCATGTAGTTTTATTCTGCTTGAACTGTAAGTGTAATAAAGGCTTTTATTAGATTAATGTATTTTTATATATATAATATATATATATATATATATATATATATATATATATATATATATATATATATATATATATATATATTTTGTGCTGTTTAGCTTCCTTCGGGTATTATCCCACGTCATTGTAGTCTGTTAAAGTTGTAGCTCATTGTAGTTCTGGTAAAGTTGGTGCAACGTTTCAGCAAGATCTCATCTGCATCATCAGGCTTCTGTATTCTGCTGAAATTCTGCTGAACGCTGCTACAACTTAACAGAACTACAATGAGCTACAACTTTAACAGAACTACAATGACGTGGGATAATACCCGAAGGAAGCTAAACAGCACAAATGTAAGTACCCGCGAGAGCTTAAAAAAACCATATATATATATATATATATATAATATGTATGTATATATATATATATATATAATATTATATATATATATGATATGTATGTATGTATGTATGTATGTATGTATGTATGTATGTATTATGTAATATATATATATATATATATATATATATATATATATATATATATATATTATATATATATATATATGTACAGAAGCCTGATGATGTCAGATGAGATTCTGCTGAAACGTTGCTTCAACTTTAAAAGCACTACAATGACGTGGATAATACCCGAAGGAAGCTGAACAGCACACATGTAAGTACCCGTGAAAACTTTTAAAAAAAATATATATATATATATATATATGTTTTTTTAAGCTCTTGCGGGTACTTACATTTGTGCTGTTTAGCTTCCTTCGGGTATTATCCCACGCATTGTATGTTCTGTTAAAGTTGTAGCTCATTGTAGTTCTGTTAAATGTTTAGCAACGTTTCAGCAGAATCTCATCTGCCTATCATCAGGCTTCTGAATGGAAGTGTGCTCACTTCCTCTGTTTCAAATTTGAGGCTGGTCTCTTCTGATTGGCTATTAACCTGGTCTGTGTTCATTGGACTTGGAGTTTGATTGATTGGTGTTTCTGGTTTCTTCTGTCTGTTTTGTGGCTTTGATTGGCTGGCAGAACTCTGTTCTTGTGTTGGAGGCTTTCAATGCTGCTTGGCTTCGTGTGAAAGGACGGCTGCTCTTCATCAGCAAGCTGGGTTTCACCTGGGTGCCTGGTGGGGGGTGTTTGAGTTGGAGGCATCAGAGGGGGTCTGTCTGTGTTCAGGTGTGGGGGTGTTTGAGTTGGAGGCATCAGAGGGAGTCTGTCTGTCCTCAGGTGTTTGTTGTTTTGTGGTGTGGAGATCTTTCTATTTGAGAGTGCTTTCCATTTGATGGCAGATGAGATTCTGCTGAAACGTTGCTACAACTTTAACAGAACTACAATGAGCTACAACTTTAACAGAACTACAAGTACGTGGGATAATACCCGAAGGAAGCTAAACAGCATATATATATATATATATATATATATATATATATATATATATATATATATATATATATAATATATATATATATATATATATATATATTATATATATATATATAAAAACATTCAACATGGTGAAAGGTAGGTCCTAAAACTGTGTAAAGAATTCAGTATTTTTGTAAATTGGCCATCTAAGAGAGAAATGCTGTAATTTACGTCATTTCTGAAAGAAAAGAAAAAACAATTGCAGCAAATCAGATTGTAAAATTGGTTGTGATTCTTCAACTACTCTCTTCTTTAGCAAGTAAAAATTGAAAATTCTCGTCCTAATTGTGGTCATAAGTCAAGGACTACCTGTACACTCTATCTCATGCCTGGAGTCAGAAATTTGGAAATTTTTTTTTACATATTTCTCATAAAAATGAGGGTGCTTTTTTAGACAGAATCAGACTATTCATAAATAACTTACTTTTATTCAACAAGAATTTTACAGAAGTACAGTCTGGGGTTCTTTCCAACCAAACTATCTACCATCTGAAAAAAATATGGCATTTTATCTGCTCAAAATGTTCTTTCTATATAACTTGATACATATTTAACATTTTATATGGCATACATTGGTTCTGGCTTCAGAAATCAATATGCAGTTGCCCAATACATCAAGATCATGTATCAAGTCTGGTCCCTGGGTCACTGAAAATAATCTAGCCATTTACTGTTCTATGCTGCTGCTAACTATATTGAAAACAAAGCAACATAATTAAAAAGAAAATCGGGATTAAGCAGAGAAAAATATCCATACCTGCCACATCAAATTCAATCTCTAACACGACTTTATTAGTAAGCGCTGCATCCCGCAACAGCTGGTTGGCTTCCTCCATTGTCCCATCTTCAGTTGCAATGCTGTTGATGGAAAGTACTCTGTCTCCAACTTGTAGAAGGCCACACCTTTAATGAAGAGTGATGAAGGAGGTTGGGAGAAGTCAAAGAGAAAAGGACATTTATCAAGACTATATAGCCCCTTTTCCATGACATCAAAGAACAAGACTGATGGGGAATCCAATATGAAAACATATATATTTGAGACAGTCAAATAATAGAGGATTCAAACACAGGGATGGACTACCTGTAATATCTTCAAAGTCTGATAGGACTTTCCCTTCCCACTCTCTTCCACCGCAGTGAATTAGGTTGGAGCCAGTGGTGGGATTCAAAATTTTTTACTACTGGTTCTGTGGGTGTGCTCGGTGGGTGTGACAGGGGAAGGACAGTATAAAATCTCCAGTCAGAGGTGGTATTTGCTTGTTCTCTGAACTACTCAAAATTTCTGCTACCAGTTCTCCAGAACTGGTCAGAACCTGCTGAATACCACTTCTGGTTGGAGCCTATCTGAGCTTCTTTCTAATGCTCCTACTTCCTAGGTTCAATACGTGCTTTTGTTTTTGTAACTACTTCTATACAGTTTCTACATCAGTGTTATATGAAAGCTGCTTTGAAGCATGCTTTAATCTTACAGCAATCCAATTAACCATTCCTGACCTCACTGTCATTCAGACTAATGACACGAAAAGTTACATGATATGTGCAGTATTGCAAGCTGCAGCTTTTTCAGCTCACTTCAGTGCTTCAGCAAATCAGGTAACTTTTTTTCCTTCTTCCTATTTTCCCTCTTGAAGAGAAATATACCCCTGTGCTCCTTAATAGTTTGAAAAGTTAGTGCTGTATTTCTATATATAAGACTGAAGAAGCTACCTGGATAAGCAGCAAACATTTCAAACCAAAAAAGAAAAGAAGTCCAGTTGCCATGACTCAACTTCCTTGTCAGTACTGTATAGTTTTAAGATAGACTTTTTATACAATGTTGCCTTACATTTATTGTATTGATAATTCTGCATTTGGAGACTTGGGATAGCAGGAACAGAAGAAAAAACAAAAAGAATTACAGATGGCCCTCGATTTACAAACACAATTGGAACTGGGATTTTGATCAAAAGTTACTGCAGTCATAAGTCAAGGGATCCACATGACTTGATCTGATTTTTTAAGCCAATCATTAAAGGCTAGGTCACATCGCCCGACAGATACAAAACGTATGTAAAAGGACACAGCGGACGGCCAAAAATCCGGGGGTGGCTCCATCCGCTCTTATCAGCTCTCAAAAGGGGCAAAAATTGCATAAAGGGAATGGAAAAGAACGGACAGGGGGAGGACGTAGTGTGGATGTAAAACGGATGCTCAACAGAAGCCTAGTGGATGAAAGCGGATGGAAGCGGATGGAAGCAGATGGAAGCGGATGGAAGCGGATGGAAGCAGATGGCACGTCTGCAGGGCTTCCAGGGGAGCATAGCAAAGCAGACGCGCAGCAGAAAGAGCGGATGCATAGCGGATGAAGCGGATGCAGAGTGGATGCAGAGCAGATGCGTAGCAGATGCGTAGCGTTCACTGCACATGCGAGGAGGATGCATTGCATCAGCCCCACGAATATAAAAGGAGGTAGCTCGCACGAGGCCAGCATTCAGAGGAAAGACCTGCTGCCAGACACATCTTTGAGAGAACACCATGGGGAAGAAGAGGAAGCCTGTGCCATCTTCTGCCAGCCCTGGCAAGAGGGATAGATCCACCATCCCACCACCTGGCGCTGACTCTGCTGCTGGTGCTGCTTCTTCTGCTGCTGGTGCTGCTCCTGCTGCTGCTGGTGCTTCTCCTGGTGCTGGTGTTGCTTCTCCTGCTGCTTCTTCCTGCTGCTGCTGTGGTGGACCAGTCCCAAAGCCTGAAAGCCCCAAAGCCCTGATGATGAAGGCCCTGCCAGAGGGAGGAAGAAGGCAAGGCAAGGAGAAGGGAGAGAGGAAGCAGTACTCCATCGCAGAAGAGCATGAGGAGGAGGTGCTTGGAGTGGCTGAGGGAGAACGAGTACATATGGAGGAAGGGCCACAGGCTCGCATCGAGAACACCAAGAGGAAGCAGGCGCTTGGAGGGAGAAGGCAGAGAGCCTGGGCTACACTGCTGATGTCCTCCTCGGGTGGTGGAAGCATATGCACACCTGGTATGGCAAGCTGCACCTGAAGAAGTCTGGCCAGGCCGCCGGTCAAGCTCACGCGACCGGGAGAGCTATGTCATGGCAAAGTGCAGCTTCGTGGAGGGTGAGGTCCGCCACCGAGGAGCAGCACCTCTGTTCTACCGCTCACTCTCAGGCAGCCCACAGACAGCCAGTCCTCTTCTGGCCAGGCAGACAGCGACCGTGTCCGGCAGGTGTCCACAGAGCGCCCCCGACCAGAGACCCCCTGAACAGCTGCACACCCTATGCTGGAGGACGTGGAGGATTCTCTCACACACATGGAGCAAGAAGAAGCAGCGACCACCAGAGACCAACCCACACCCACCCTCAGCTCCACCTCCACAGAAAGCAGGAAGAGAGGCAGACCGGAGGGACAGAGCCACACTGTCCTCTTGGAGATCAGGGACACAATCAAAACCAGCACAGATCTCCTCTCCAAAGCTGGTCCACTTCGACATACCATCCCTCGAACCGCAAGCCCTTCATCACCTACGTGAGCCAGACCCTCATGGACATGCCAAGGCCCAGTACGCAGGTCATGAAAGAGAGGATCACGGCGCTGCTGCACCACCCTCCAGGCCCAGCTGAACCTGCTCCCACCCAGTCCAGGTCTGCTCCTCCACCCCAGGCAATGTCACAGCCCTTCCAAGGCTTTCAACACCCCACTGATGCCCACTGACGCCACCGATGCCACCGATGCCACTGATGCCAACCGATGCACTGATGCCACCGATGCCACAGATGCCAACAGATGCCACCGATGCCACAGATGTTTCCTCGCACGCCCACAGACACCTCACCTTGCCCAGCTGCAGACCAGACATCCCACTACACTCCTTCCTCCACCCCCCCAGCCAAGCCCGGCCTCAGAACATCTTTCATCAGTCCTGTGCCTGACATCCCAGGTCCTTGATGAAGGGCCTCTCAAACCTCACTAGGCTGAGCCAGCTTTCTGGAGAGTTTCCACCATGGCCCTTTATTATCAATAACAATTTAATCATTCATCAACACATTTGAACATAAACACAACTCTTTATTAATGCCCTGTTCATTGTAAGGGCCACTCAACATACATGGCACAGCCTCATCAGTGTTATGCCACAGGCTTAAGGAAGCATCCATTAACCATCTATCATCCTGTTCTTGCCACTCCACTGCTCCAGCTGGGGAGTTGCACCAGCATGTTTTCAGGAGGTTGCACTTGCTTCTTCCCTTCACGTGAAGCTCTGTTGGGGCCTGGTACATCCACAGTGTCGATCAGGTTTCGCCCTTGCCTCCATTCACGAGGCTCCATGTCCCCATTTCCCTTGTTGATGGTCCACAAGCCTGTTCTGCAACACTGGGTAGAAAGTGTGCATGAGATTGGTGCAGGGATACAGCAAGCTTCCACGATGTTCCTCACAGTCTGTGGCGCGATGCTGCATGGTGGTGCAGAAGTACCTGGAACCTGTTGGCCAGGATGCCAAAGGCATCTCTCCACCACCCGTCTTGCCCTGGACAGCCTGTAGTTGAAGACCCTCTCTTCACGGGTGAGGAGTCTGGAAGTGTAGGGCTTGATGAGGTAGTTCTGAGGGAGAAGGCGTCATCCCCCACGATGAAGTAGGGCACATCTTGTGTGTCATTGGTAGGGGGTCTGGATCTGGGAAGCCCATGATGAGGTTGTGTTCCAGCCCCTCCTTGAGGTCACTTGCGTGTATATCTGGGCATCTGAAGCTGACCCGTTGCCTGAAGCTCGATGTACATGAACTTGTAGTCAGCATCGACCATGGCAAAGAGATGATACTGAAGAAGCCCTTGTAGTTGAAATAAGTGGACCCTGACTTGACTGGAGCTTTGCAGGCCACGTGCTTCCCATCTATGGCTCCAATGGTGTGGGGAAGTTCCACCTCTGATACCACTGTTCTGCAACTTTCCTCCAGCCTTCTTCAGTGGTGGGACACTGGAGGAGCTCCTCCACGTATTCTTTGATGATGGCCTGCACCACTTCTCTGACCACAATGCTGATGGTGTTGTGTGGCACCTCCAGGCTTACTGCATGTTTCTTGTATGTGGTTCCAGAGGCCAGGTGACGCAGAGTCAGTGCCACCTTCAACCCAGGGTTCCAGGCTGGGACAGAAGTTGGTGTTCGCCTGGTCAACCTGGGTCTCAGACGCTCCACAATTTCGTCAAACATGGCTGGTGGCATCCTCATGAAGTTCTGGAATGCACGAGTGTTCTTCGTTCCTCAGCTCCACCATCAAGCTTGTCATACAGTCATACTCAGCTCTTCTCGCGATCCATCGTCGGACCCACACATTTCTTGGCCACCTCCTTTTCTTCCTGTAGAAAAGGTGAAAGAGCCTGAAGAGGGGCTTGGTTCTGGTGTTGAATGATGGCGGCTACCAAAAGGAGCGTGCGATGATCCATGGTGGAGAAGAATGGATGCTGTTGAAGAGCAAGAGCAAAGACTGAAGAGGTGTGCACCCACGTCTGCTGGACTGATAGTGAGATCCAGGTGATTTCCTGCCCCTTTTTATAGGAAATATTGGTTTTCCCGCTAGGTGTCCTTCTGCATCCTCCAGACATCCCAGACATCCTAAATATCCGAGATACATCCCCTATATGAATGTTTTTTTCCGTTTTAATGCTTTATATCTGAGCTGCATCCGCTTTCATCCTTTCTACGTCCATGCCTACTAACGCTGTGTGTCCGTTCCATGTCCGTTTCACTTCCTCCCTGTGTCTGTTTTCTGCTGGAGTGCGATTTGGACGTTGCGCGGATGCGCCAGCGGACGCGTAACAGATGATGACGGACATATAACGGATGTTCCCCGTATGCGTAGCAGATGTATAAACAGACGCGTTGGATACTTCATCCGCTCAAAAAGTTTTGTGCAGCTCAAAACTTTTTGAGCGGATGAAATCACACTAGACGGATGCTGGACGGATAGAGAGTATGAATCACGGATGCAGTGAGTACACAACTGATGCATCGCCGTTTTCCCAATGGATGGCAAGCGTTTCTCTCCATTTTACATCCTCTTTGCATCCATTGGTGCAGTGTGACATGGGCTTAAGTGAATGATGTGGTCATCAAGCAAACCCATTCTTCTGAATGGGGTGTTTTGCCAGGGACTGATTAAAAAAAAAAACATCAATTGAGGTCGTGTGAGTGTGGGACAGTATAATTAGTTGTAAATGTGAGCAGTTGCTAAGTCGCATCAATGGGATCATATGACAGGGGCCACAATATTTTATCATGACCAAAGTCACTCTGATAAGTGAGATGGGCACTTTTTGGAAAGAAAGAAAGAAAGAAAGAAAGAAAGAAAGAAAGAAAGAAAGAAAGAAAGAAAGAAAGAAAGAAAGAAAGAAAGGGGGAGGAAAGGATTTTATGAGCCATAAAGCATCCTTTTTGAGACTGTCATAACTTTGAATGAGAGATCATAAGCTGTAGGCTACAAGAGTGAGGAAGAATCAAGCCACAGGAAGGGTTCTGAGTAGAGGAGGCAAGGGCAGTTTTAGAAATGAACTGAACAATAAATATGTGGATGTAGCAGTCCTCAGAATATGGAAACAAAGTGGTGTTGGATAGGAACCACTGCAAAATCCAGGAGCAGAATTTTAAAATGAGGGAAGACTATCTTTGAAAATAATAAAAAACTAATGTGCAACTGTGGCGAACCACATGGAAATGCCACAATTTATAAATGGCTGGTTAGATCTTAATGCTTTTAAAATAAAAGGATTTATTTATGAATAAAGGTTTTCTTATTTAGTCATTACAATGAAAAAGCTGGAGAAGCATTTGAGAAACACAGGGACAGCTCTCTGTTGAGTATTTCTGATGTATCATTCATAGACTGGGAAAAATCCACTACTTGAACCGAGCTTCTAGCAAAATTGTCTAAACATCTTTGCATTTCGAATCAATAAGGGGGGAAATCAAGAAGCAATAAATGACTTAGCCCAAGAATAGAGTACTTTGAAAATTTAAAAGCTTTATATCTTGGTTGTCTGAATCCAAAACATTTTCTTTCCCTTATTAGAAGATTGAAAAGAGCTAACAGAATATTTAAGGCTCAAACCCTCCAGCTTTATACAATTTTTGTGAAATGAAATTATAGCCAGTTGTTTTTTTAATAAACACACTGGTGCACAATATCACATATAATTATGATGCATTTACAAGATCACTTTTTTCTAAAAAATAATAATATGAGAATATCTTGGAGATTCACATAGATCTTCAGAAGGATGAATATGAACAAAGTCACTGTCAATTTTGAAATGAGCCTGGCAAGGGCCATTTTCCTGTTCCTCAGTTGCCACACAGAGGGGAAAGGGGGAAAGGAGGATGGAATGCTTTTCTAGACACAACACAGAGCTTTCTCATGAGAGCCAAGATCATTCCCCCAGGTGAAGGATAAAATGGGGAGGAGTGCCTGGAGAACCTGCCAATTAACTTAATTGGCCAACATGACCTGTAACAATTGGGGAGGGAGTTACTTCCTATTTTAATTATACTGAAACCTGGGAAAGATTTAGTGTTGGTTTTTCAATTGATTGTGCCAATATGATGTACCCACTAAAAAAAGTCCTTTGAGGAAGATTCCAGTCTCAGAGTTCTGATTTGCTTGGGTTCGTTGACAGCCATGACAGCCAATGTTCCATTAACAAAATAATATAGAACCATTAAAAATGTATCACCAATTTTTGCTTTTTTTAAATTTTTAAATAGTAGGTGTACTTATAACAATAGGTTACATGCTACACATGCATTAGTTGTTTGAGATTGATTGCTAGCTAAGAAGGCTAATAGTGAGTCACAAATTTACTTGCCTGCCTGCCACTGATCGAGATGTGCTATAATTATGTCCCCAAATGCAGAAATAGGGGGCTGTTTTCCTGTTGGCAAACTCTGGAGCTGCTCCAACTTCTTTAGAAGAATTATATGATTGTCTGGATGAATTCTTGTTCCCTCCTTCCCAGTTCCATGGCCTCATCTGTGTTGTTCAGTGCTTTGGAGGCACTTTGAGCCACTTAGAACAGAAATATAGCATGAAACAGATGAATGCTAGTTCTCCTGAGGTTGAAGCTAGAATACTAGAAAGATTTTATCATACCCCGCACTAAGTACTTTTAGAATTCACTGGGGTACAGTAAGAGGCTACAATACTCTTGTATACAACAACAATCAAAATATGAAGATTCCTGGATAGCCTCACATAGCATATGACAATTTCATGTAGGTTCATGAGAACTGGTCAGGAAAATCTGTATCTGCCTCTAAAAGAAATTTAGTGCCAATCAGGGATGAAGGGTGTGGATCTAAAAGAGATAGGTGCTCAGTGGTGTGATTTGAGTGTCCTCTGAGTTAAATGACAGAAGTTTCTTTCCTACAACATTATTCTTCAATGCCTGAGAAAATTTCAGCACTTTTGTCATGGCCAGATGGCATTTGCAGTTGAATTTAAACAAAAAAATATTTGGCCTTTATTCTAAAAAGGAGTGGCAATGTCAGCCTTCAAGATTTTCTCTTTTTTTTCCCTTTGCTTTGCATCTTTCAGCTGCCATAAGGAACGGGGGAGGAGGGGAGATATGGTTATGGGAAGTGAGCTGGAGGTGTTACAAAACAGAACTGTATAAGTTGGGGAGGGAAGGTTCTTGCTTTGGCTTCTATCCTATGCTATGCACAGCTGCAACTCTTTATCAAACTATGTCAAGGTCAACGGACAGAGGCCTCATCACCACCTGAAGATGCCCACATGATGATAGACGCAACTTTTAATTGGATGAGCCAAATGAACTTTTGGGGTGGGAACGTTGCCATCACTTTGTATATGTGATTTACACGCCCATTTTCTCAGATTCAGAATTCTTTTGTTGCTACCACTAAAGATATCTTTTCTCTAATTAATGGAGTCTAAGTATTTCTTTCTTGGATTTTGAATGGAGCACCAGCTGACAGGCTGCTTGATCAAATGTTTCAAGATGGAGCAGTTTGCTATTAGTGAAAGATGGAAAGCATATAATGTTTCATGACTATCCTTGAAAAATTCCACACATCCTTTACCTTGTTAGCAGCAACAAACAGTACAGTAGTAATAAAAATGTTCTTATTTTTGATTACTTAAGAAGAATTTGAAGATGTGAATCTACCTTTATGTATTTCTCTTACTTATCCAGTGTAAGAAGCAGTAGAAAGGAGTTGGCATTTTTTTCATAATTGCTGAGTCTTACAAAGTTAGCAATTCTCACACTCACCTATCACATGTTAAGTAATAACCCGTAGAACAACCTTTCCAAGTATTCACATAAAATTGGGTCAACTGATTTGTTTCTAGAGGGAAAACTGTAATCTTTGCTGAACTGCAGATCATAGACCAGTTTCATTTGTGAAGTAACAAGGAATAAAAGAAAAAAAAAACCTATTAGAAAATGTCACAGAATCATAGGAGCATATGACTGGAAAGGATCTTGGAGGTCTTCTAGTCTAACCTCAACTTTAGTTCTTAAATGTGTCTATGGCATAGATGTCAAACTTGGCATCATGTGATGTGACATATTGTGACTTTTTTCCCCTTTGCTAAACCAGGTGTGGGCTTGGCCAGCGCATGACCCATCCAGCCCACAGGCCAGGAGTTTAACAGCCCTGGTCTATGGCTCTATGGCCACAATTGTATATGCAGTGTACAATCTAGACATTTTTAATCTGAAATTGTATATAAATTGTTTTTCAGTGTATCTATCTGCCTTTCAGTAAATAGAATATTCAACAGGGCAAAGAATGTCATCAAATATTAAAAAGAATAAATCCAAATAATGAGACATACCCCCAAAATGCAACAATAATAATTGAAGCCAGCATAAAAGTAGAAGCAATAGGAATACTATTTGGTAAAGTAAACCAAGGTAGAACTCATTGAAGTTTGGAGTTTCAAGGGATCCTGGAAATCAATTAGGACACTTTGCATTAATGCAAAGTCATCATATATCATGCAACTCCAAAATCCCAGGTAGAAGCCATTCAGCCTCTGTTTCATTACCTCCAGTTAATGAGGTCTCAGGTCTCAGTTGTATATGGCCTCATTTAAATACTTCCATTTGTGAAAAAAATGTGACAACAGCTGAGATATCTGCAAGGTGTGGTCAAAATAGTCAAGATGGGAGCCACAAAGGTTCAGTTGAAGCTCTGTCTATAAAAATAGGCATAATGTTTAGCATACTGTTATGGATGCCATCTGAACTTTTTTTTAACCATACCCTGGAGACAACTGTGGATAATATAAATTGAAGAGAAGGGGAGGGAGGAAGAGTCTAGTTTGGGAAAAGTAATTTCTGAGGATCTCTCACAAATCTGACCCTGTTTCCAAATTCTAAAAGCAATAATTATTTAGCCTCCATAGGTACAAACCTCACTTTCTAGACTTCTCTGAGTTAAGTATTTCATGGCCTTTGAGAATAAATCATAACAAACAGTTCATCTTCAATCACTACAAGGTTTGGGTGGTAGAAATGAGTCTTGCCCCAGTTGTAACTTATCAAACAGAACACAATCTACTATGAAACACATTTTCTGCATTTAACCAGCTTAAATAGATAAACAAAGATTTATTGGGTCCTAAGAGGATTATCATAAATGGCTGATCACATGTTCAGCCTCAAGATATAAACTTTCAAGATTTATGGAGTATGCAGAAAATCAAATATCAGTGTTATGTTGATTGGAAGAAACTGCGGCTTAAATTTTATGGAAGCAAATAAATGCTCAGCCTGATAAGCAAGGCAGAATTCAGAGTAAGATAGTTGCACTTAGATAGAATGGAAATCTGTGTACTACTCTTGGGTATCACTGTAGTTAGCAGAATTCAAACATATCTAGTGCAGTTTAAATCCTGTTGCCAAATTGTTTAAAATAGAGGATTGCAAAACTAGCAAAGGGACATTTCTGTAGGATGGGTATCAATGAATATACAGTATATAGAATAACAGTGTTGAAACAGAACAAGAGAGTTGGAAGGGAATTTGGAGTTCTAGTCCAACTCCCTGGGCAAATAGAATACCCTTTACTATTCTGGATAAATGGTTGTGCAATCTCTTCTTCCAGTGGTGGAAGTCCAAAACTTCCACCCACAACTTTTGGAGGCAATCTGTTCCACTATTTAATTGTTCTGACAGGAAAGTTCTCCTTAATTCTATGTTGGATCTCTTTTTGTTAAGCTTCCATCTAAAAACTAAAAACATCATAAAACTCGCGTTCCTTATTCCATTTAAGTATGCTCATGTTTTGCTCTTCTGCCAATGTTTTGGAAGAAGCATAACAGCAACTGAGTAAATATCATCCTCCTGGGACAACATATGTAATTGTACACAAACACACACACTCATAGAAATTCACAAACTGCTGATTTTGCAACTATGATGACTGTCAAATGTACTAGTCTAAAAATGTCCTGAAAGAAAGGGGCAACAAAAAATACTCGACCAAATTCAACTTCACCAAGTATAGGTGAGACACAATGCAATCTGAATCTGTACTTCAAATTACAACCCTTCCAGATATTATATATTTTTACAATTATATCTGCTCCTAAAACAGCTGCCTGGAAAAAAAGATGAGTACAAAATATGTAACATAAATAAACATCACATTTGAAAGCATAGAAAACTCTTCATTCTTACTGAATGAAGGCACACATAGTTTTATGATAACAAACTATGTTATCATCGCATAAAACTATTTCTCTTCTGAGATTCTCTGATCTATATGTATTTGCTCTGTTTCATTTTTGCACCATGGATATAATCTTCTCTTTTCACTTGTTGCAACTGAACCCAACAACAGAGACCTGACCTTACTTATCACAGGTAGTCCTTGATTTATGACTGTAATGGACCCTCCCCATCATGGCTGTAAGTAGTGACAGTTGTAAATCAAGTCACCCACATGACTTATTACCTTTTTTGGGATGGTCATTAAATGAACACCGCAGTTGTTAAGTGAACCAATGTTTGGCTATGAGTTAGTTTTGTCAACAACTGGCATTTAATTTCAGCTTTTTGGCAAAAAAAACCCACAGTAAAATGTGGTCGGACAACTGTGAGAGGCTACAAATAGCCATAAATGTGGACTGGTTGCAGAGTGTCTGAGATGTGGTCATCTGACCATTGGAGAGGGGGCAGTTGTTGGAACTAGACTGTAAATATCCCCAAAGAGGACTCTCAGAACATTGAATGTTTGCTAAATGACTGGTCACAAGTTGAGGTCTACTTGTACATACAAACACACACTTGAAAAGGAATCCCTGTTACAGAAGAAGCAAACCTACTGCTGTCCTTCAGGCTATGAATGCAATATCAGAATAATCTATTAATTCTGATGCTGTAGCAAAGTGGTCAAATTTAGATCACAGAGCAGAGTGCTCTTTGAGTTAATCAAGCTGTCAGGATAATTATGGTGCAATTTTAATGATTTGTGATTTCATGGTAGGCTGCCTTTGACTGTTTAATTCTGAATGTTACTACAATATCACAAAATCCAGATTGAATAGCTCCTCTCAGCAAATGCTGAAAACACTGCAATGTACAACAAAAAAGAACAGAACTGGCTATTTTGTTAATTTTTTTATACCTTATCAATGACAGAAGCTCCAAGTAATTGCCAGTTCGAATTCAGAGGAAAGTATTAGTATTAAACCTTTCATGTCTGTTGGTTTATAATCACGCAAAGTGGTGTGTCATAAAGCAGCAATTTTTGAGCCAAGATAACTCAAATGGGCTATGTTTTAGAATGCATCCAAAGTCCAGAATCCATTATTCCCATGGGACTGAAATTTACAAAGCTGTGGTGTCATATTACTTTTCATAGAAATCCACTGTTTGCATGGTGCAAAGGAAGATGGGAAGAATGTATACCTGTCCTGATTCCTGCCTCCCTCTTGACCTTGTGCCCAATCAGCAGGCATCAAGACCTAATGAGCAGATGGAGTTTGACAGCTTTGGAAGTCAATCCAAAAAGTCTTGTCTATATGGCATGTGGATGGTGAGGGAATTTAGAGTCCTGCTGCATATGGCTTGGCTGGAGGGCACCTTGGATAGAAGGGACCTTGAGAAATACATCAGGAGAGGAATATATCAGGGGAGTTTTCCTTGTGGTCTGCAGTCCCCTTTGTTTCTCCCATAGTTGCAGGCCATGGGTCAACTGAGGAGGTGGAGGAAGAGGAAGCTTTGCTGAGACTCTGCTGAGAGTCATGGTGGGAGAGGAAACAGCACCAGCCTATGTTACACGTTGAAAGAAGGATGGCCCAATGGGTCATGGGATCTCTACAAGGAAGGAGGGGACACCTCTGTTGATAAGTGGCAGCACTACCCTCCTCATCTGAACCCCAAGAGGTCTCTAACCTTTCTGCTGGGCTGTCTGGCTCAATGAAACGGATGAGAGGCGGCGAAGAGAGGGTTTCGGTAGCAAAGATCCCACCCTGGAGCTGCAGTCCAAAGCCGTTCAAGGGGTCTCCTCTTAAAATCACCTCTGTTGTTTCTGTATGAACAATCTGCCCACCAGGACCCACAGTGCTGGAAGCTAATGATACTGAAACAAGAGAGGGACACAACCAAGTTAGCACTTTAAGGAAACACTGGACACTTCATTTTCCAAAGAGAAATTTAGAAACCATTCTATTGAGTGAGACAGTCAGCTCAAGCCAACTGCCATCAATCTTAACCAAGCTCTTTGGAGAGAAGGGCTGCCCCTCAGATAAGAAGATATGCATCCACCTGCACCATCATTCCTCTACCACTCTTCATATGTAGCTAGAAGAAAGTATGACAAAACGTCTAAATGAGAAGGAAGAATTTCTGATGAATGAAGACAAATATATAGTACATGTCCCAGGATAATGTTGCAGGATCCAATCTGGGTCGGTCACCAGAACCAGAGGTTCTATCTTCTGAGCTTTTGGACTTGTGCTGAAGATGGGCTCCAGCACAAGTCTGAAAGGTCAGACAACAAAACCTCTGGTCCTGGTGACTGACCCAGATTGGATCTTGCAAGAGTTTCTGAGTTTGGAGGAAAATTTAAAGGGAGTTAACAAGAACATATCACCATGATCGTGATAAAACAGACATATTGTCTATTCCCTTTTAACTCTTCAAAAATGGGGAAGGGATTTTGAAGATGAACCTGAATAATCCTGCAAGAACCTGTGACCCTTACATGAACTTTTGTGCTCCTTCTTCCTCTGTCTTCTCCTCATCATTGTGGCCCGTGGGCTCATGGGATGATTGCTTCGAGGTAGAGTATTGGAATTCTGGTAGGCCAACCCTGATGTGTTCATGGTGGGAGATGCAAAGTTGGAAGCTACAAGAGCTAGATAAAAGACAAAAGAAGCCATCTGAGTATTTGATGTGAATTCCTATTTGTTCGTATCAATTCAATTCTATTCTAATTAGTCAAGAATCAAAATATGTAATTTTGTGTCCCACTTTTACCAACACATTTATCAAAATGAGTAAATATCTGATAATTCCTTTCCCATTCCCAAAGTATCTCACTAAATATAACTAAATTAACAATCTTCCAGCCTTGATTTTAGCACTTTGCTGATCTATGAAAATATTTAAATTTGCCAAATTTGAAAGGGCTTTCTCAAATCTTATGCAGAGTATAGAGATTTCCTTTTTATTATCATTCTTTTAGAAATAATTGAGAAAAATTGAACTCGTACACCTATGTCTCAAGGACAGGACAAGGAGGAGATTGCAAGGAATACTGAGAATGGGGTTCCTGGAGGAGCAAGTAAAAAAAAAACTACATGCACTTTTTCCACCTTGAATACCAAGAGTGGGTCTTCAAAAGAAAAAGAGAGAGAAGGCTTGGCAATAGTAAAGGACAAAACTGGTCCAGAAGAAACAGTTCACTGGACAGATTTTGAGTAAATCTCAGGAAGCTCTGTTTATTGAGAATTCAGATTGTGACTCTGCACATCAAGAAAGTAGAAACATAGACTACATTACATTTACAATAGTCCTGGCTGGCTGTCTGATTCCAGGTAGGTGTCTTGCAATGTCCTGGATGGTGGGTGTGGCAGTAGCTGACACAAGGATCCCAGCAGTGGTGGTGTTCACTCTTCTGCACTTTGACTTTTGCCAATAATAGACAGATAAGGTAACAAAAAGAGAACATCAAAAATCACAGGAAACTGAAACCGGTTAGTTGGCTCACCATTAAAAGTATTTTTAAATGCAATTTGCACACATAAAAACAATAATCCCCTGTCATGGCTACCATTCTGCTAGCTTAGCATTGCAACCTGCCAGCTGGATATTAGCAACTTGGAGGAGGGAGATCGGAATGTGGGAAGACAAGGGAAGGGTTTGAGAACCAAGCCATGCTGGGCCAAAAAGAGGAATGCACCAATCCAGTCTAAGGTCAATCAAAAGAATGTGGAGATGGAGAAGGTATAAACAGTTGTTAATTGGACATTGACCGGTAACAAGGGGATGGCCAGGGTGAAAGGGAAAGTTAATTATATCTTTTGTGTGCCAAACTGGCAGATTCTGCTTTGCTACTTCTGTAACCACTTTAGCTTTCGGTAAAGTATACCCTTGGTAAACAAGGGGCCAGGAGTCTTTCTTTACTAACTAAACTAAGTGGGACAAATGACATCAACCCATGGACAACGAACACAAATAGGAAAGAAAGTCCTTAAAATATCTCAATATTTATCTAAAATATTTTTTTGGGGTGAGGGGCTTGGCTTGATGTGCTTTGGATAGAAGTCCTTCATCAAGTATACTGAGATATTTGCACGCTAGCTCATATAGCTGATTTGTTTTTCAATCTGACAGGATTCATTTTTCCTGCACTTTCAAAATTACAGGACCAGGGAATAATGATGGTGAAAGGGCAAGTTCAACAGTGCCTTTGAGGAAAGGTATTTTTCTTTTGTGAACTTGAAATAAAGTTTCCTCTTGATAGTTTAAGGCACATTACTCTTCTGTTGCTTACATAAAATCAGGGTACACACTAATGAATTAAAAAGAGAAGCACATATTTCTCTTTTTGTTTCTTATTGTGGATCAAACAGTGAACATATAGCTTGTAATACTTCGCGATAAATCTAGAAATCAGATGGTAGAGAATCCAGTTGCAAAGAGCTTACTCACATTGCCCCAAAAGGTTTATTAAATGAAATGGATAGTCTACAAAAATGGAAATAGAAGCTCCTGTTATTACCCATGGAAATTACTTTTTTAGATCGAAGGAATATAGTATAGCTACTTGTCACAGCAGTGTCCCTTGTAAGAGAGCTGGTTCTTTACAATATTGGTACTCCATAAACTGTACCTGAACATTCAATTTATTGAGTATCTCATCCATGAAGGATGGTTATTAGAGTGTGCAAAATTAAAAGAGCTGGAATTAAACTCATGACTAGAAGAAATAGCATTCGCAAGTTGTAAAACCAGATTGGAAAAATACAACCCAGGCTGAAACATCTGCCAGAGAACCTAGTCACATTTCCTGGTTTTATTCAGAACAACTTTTACAAAATCATGCAAAAATTCTTTCTAAACAATTCCTCATGAAGTGTTTCACTACTTCAGAAAGAATGTGTAGTATTAAAAAAAAAACCAAAAGGAATGAGAAAGTGAGTTAAAAAAAAAATCTGTGATTTTTCACTTGAACATTTCCTTCCAAATTTACTTTGAAAAAAGTTATTTTCATGAAGAGTTATGGATCATTGTAATACAAGCTTCTAGAAAACCATTTGTTCCTCTATACATTTGAAGGTTAGAATGTTAAAAATGCTGATAAACCTGGCTTACCAGCTCATTTAAAAATTGTTGTTATTTAGGAGGTACTTGAGATGAAATCATTCTGATTATTTACAGAATGTAAATCTGGGTTTAATTACATTTAGAAGATTATGAATAATTGTAGTCATCATTTTATGCATTGATGCTGAATGATGATTGTTTTTATGACTAGTGTGTTGACACTATTTATATATTGCCATAGGCTATTTAGAGTTTTAATGGCTGAAGTGGCATGGAAGCTAAACAAACAAATACAACAGAGAAGTTCCCACCTTGATCCCAAGACCTTTTCAAATGCAGCCAATAGACTACAATTGAGGATAGGGACATAATTAAGAAAATTACAAATCTTCATATATTTATCATATTAGTGTTCATCAATTAATTATATTCACATAAATGTGCATGGGAATAAGCATACAGCTATTAAACCAGCAGCATTGTTTTTAGAAGCTGGACATATACCTTGTAACAAAGACGTGAAAAGTCCTATCATCACCTCAGTGTTTAATTATTTGTGGCACCCAGGGGTGGGATGCTACTGGTTCTGCCCGGCTCTATAGAACCAGTAGCTCTGAAGAGCAGCAGACACCGAACCGGTTCTGTGTTTGCTGCTGTTTGGCCCACCTGCCTGCCTGGGCTCTTACCTGTCCTTTATTTCCTGCTTTTTCAACCTCAGCTGCTTTGCGCGGCACAGCTGAGGTTGAAAAAGCAGTTTAAAAATGGTTTTTCAAATGCTGGGCACCTGCGTGCAGCACTTATCAGCTGTCTAGGTGGCACAGCTTTAGTTGTATTACATGTGCACGCAAAACATAATCACTGAACCGGTAGTAACATCGGTTGAATCCCACCCCTGGTGGCACCTTTTACCCAAGTCAATATTTTAGCAAAATCGAACAATTAAAATGATAACTAGAATTTGATCTATTCATCAGCTTGTCCCATGACAGGAATGGCATTGGCTATTCCTTCGCTAGTGATTTATAGTGCTTTCATAACATCACTCAGCCATCACTGAAGTATCATAAATCCTCTGTTCATAGCTATTATTTTGGCACAGTGATGGTTGCTTGACTCTAGAAGACACTAATCTCCCAAAGTAGAAAATTAATCACACCAATCCAGAAGAATCAATAAAAGGCCAGGTTCCTGTCTCCTCCCAGATGGTCTTAAGTCTTCCCCAAACCTGTTCCTAATCCCCCATTTCTGTGTAATCAGAATGGTGGTGGGTATTTCCCCCCAGAAATACACATGTCCCAAAGAAACAGATGCATTTCACATGTTATGCTCATTCATGCCACATACCTGTATCCAGAGGCTTGAGGGGAAGTCTACTGTGGTGAGCAGGGAGTATCTCTAGCTTAACATTTTCTGATGTGGCTGCTAATAGCTGGGTGGCCTCCAACAAGGAACAATGCTCTGTGCTCATCCCATCAATGGAAAGGATATGATCACCTACATGCAGAGCCCCACATCTGCCAGAGAAACACACAACCACAGGCATATATTGCAGTCACCTGTGGTTAAAAGTAGAGCAATTCAAAATCCATCAAAGTCACACAAAAGTTGATGACTTTGCATCACACATATATTTTGCCCAGATTCAGCTGATATCTTATTTTTTTAAAAGCCAGAAATCCAGCTTTGAAGCTTCCTGGTTGAAAAAAACCATGAAACAACAGAGGTTTTATCATGAAAGAACATCAGTCAGATTAACTGAACTACAGGTAACCTTTCCCTAAAAATTAAAGAGAATATTTTCATATGTTCAAACAGAATCTAAAATGCATCTTTATCAAAAGAATCTAGGGGGACTTTGTAAACAAACAAAAAAAATTACCCTGGGTTTGTTCTGATTCCATTTTGTTCTTTGCTATTTGCCATTATTTCTAATAAAAAAAGTTTAACATTTATGAAGACTATATTTGTGTATGACATTTGGGAGAATGCAGTGTATATTCCCCTATACAAAGGGAAAAGTAGCAACAACTGATATAAAACTACAGGAAAATCAGTTTCTTAAGTGCGCCTGTTGAGGTGTTCTAGTTGAAATTCTAGCTGAAACATTACAATGAATACAATTTCAGAAAAGGAGTGCAGCATTGCCAAGCAGGTGCTGTATAAATCACAGTTTTGCTCTTTAACTAGTCACTATGGAATGGTATGAATGTGAAAAAGGACATGTATTCATTTGTTGATGTTAAATATGGAATATGATGTAAAATTATGGAATATTTTGGGTGAATGGGATAACCTGTATTGAATGTTAGTTGGTAGTTGAATGCAATATAGCACATGTAGGATGTAAATTGTGTATAAGGACAAAATAAAACAAGGATGTAACCATGCATGAGAATAGATAAGCAAGGAGGTATCAATTCCCCTTAGTGTAATTATAATAATAGCATTAAGAATGCTCATAGTGACATTTCAGGTATTAGTTAATTACTACATGTGCATGTAGATTTGTATACAGATAATGATATAAGAGAACATAAGAACTCTTATAGTGAATGTCAGAGACTGTATGACACAATAAAGAATATGGATCTGAACATTTTAAATATAAAAGTAGTTGCATGAAAGGGAAAACTGAGTAACAAAAATAGCAACAGGTTGGATGTGATGCTTCAGGAGGATGTTGAAGCTGAAGGGAAAATGGAAAGAAAAGGTAGAAAATGGTAGAAAAGGAAATGAATAGCAGGCTTGTTGCAGAGAGAGAATCTTTGTTGAAAGATGAAAAAATTGCTTTAAATAGGAGTATGCCTTTACCCATTTTGTTATATGAAAATAAGAACTATCAGGACAAATAGAACAAATGGTGACAGCAAGGTTCATTCAAGAAGCATGTTTAACAAAAAGTAAGGTCAAAAACTGAAGGTTGAGAAATGAACCTGAATTGAGTACCAACTGAGTGATAAATATAAAATAAACATGTCATGATGGTTTGGTTATATAGATAGAACGAATGACATCTAAATTGTGAAATACTTTTATGAAACAATGAATAGGTCAAAAGGAAAGGGAAAACAAAGGAAGCCTATGAATGGATGAAGTAAATGACATCCTTGCAGTTACATGCCTTGCCATAGAAGGGTGTAGGATGCAGTTACCTTTCAGTGCAATAGATAAGATTTTGGAGAACTAATTAATCTGTAAGTGTTCATATTAAAAGTTCAACATAATTTTGCAAGTTTAACAGGGTTAATATATTTCTGATAAGCCAACTTTAGTTAACGATGAACAACAGATATTCTTTGTTTTCAAAAATATTATTGGGGTAATACTGTTTTTTTAGAGGTTTCACAGTATTTATAAAAGATGATTTTCACTCCTGAAATAGTCTGAAATGTTTGATATGAAAGAGAAAATCTTCCCTCAGATGTGCCCATGATAAATTCAGTTCCTTAATGCACTGCATTATAATCCTACAATTTTTACCAATACAGACATGAAAGCCACCTTGGAAGATTTGGGCCAGTCACGCTCTCTCAGCCAACCCACTTCATATGGTTATTGTTATGGGAAAAATAGGAGGCAGAAGCATTAGCTATACACATCACCTTGAGTCGACCAAAAATAAAGATGGGGTAGAAATCAAATACACAAATAAAGTCCACTCCCTGTTATGTAAGAAATATAGTTTGTGCAGAATAGCACTTATTACAGTGCTGTTTTTTCTCAAGCTTCCCTAGATCTCAACAGAAGAAAAACATTTTAAATAGAAATAAATATTAAACCAAACATATTTGGGAGAACATAATCACAGTTCAGCCTCCTACCTGTCTCCCACACTAGCTGGCTTGATCTTCTCAATGATTATGACTTGTTTATTTCGATGGGTATTCATTGATAATGTGATTCCTAGGGCAGAGCCTGGAGCCTTTGCAATTTCCACTAGCAAAGGACCTGACGCATTGGCTACCATATCTATAAATCAAAAAAGACATTTCAGATTCATTCTGCTTAGCTTTTCCCAATGGGAACATCAAATGAGTTTGGTAGGAATACCAGCAGTTCTTATAATATGCTGGACATATATGGTCACACAGGAGTCTGGATATTATATAGAACACAATACTATATAACCTTTAACATATATTGAAATTCAGAAATTCAGGACAAACCATAAAGTAAGCATGCTTGTCAAGTCAACCTCTAAAATCTATGTTTGCAAATGTCCTTTCTCAGCTATTGCTTAGGGGACTGGAGACTAAGGCATATGAAGAACGGTTACAGGAACTGGGCTTGGCTAGTCTAGTGAAGAGAAGGACCAGGGGAGACATGATAGCAGTATTCCAATATTTGAGGGGCTGCCACAGGGAGGAAGGGGTCAAGCTATTTTCTAAAGCACCTGTAGGCCAGACAAGGAATAATGGATGGAAACTGAACAAGGAGAGATTTAACCTGGAAATAAGGAGAAACTTTCTGACAGTGAGAACAATCAACCAATGGAACAGCTTGTCCTTGGAAGTTGTGGAAGCGTCATCACTTGAGACTTTTAAGAAGAGAATGGACTGCCATTTGCCAGAAATGGTGTCAGGTCTCCCGCTTGGGGGTGTGTGTGTTGGACTAGATGACCTACAAGGTCACTTCCAACTCTGATTATCTGATTATCTGCTTAAAGATCTTAATGATCAACAAAATGACAGACAATAATAGGCAGCACAAGACAGCAACTGGAATAGTTTTTAAAAATAATTATAATTAATAACTATAATTAACAGTACACCTTATACAGGACAAAGGATATCTCTAGGGCCAAAACTAGAACTTTATTTCATTATAAAATTTGATGTCTGAAGGATTATTGTCCCATCTTGGTGAGGAACCATTTGTTCTGACCCATTTGTTCGTCCAACTTAATGAAACACAAATTTATTGTAAAAACAAAACCTATTTTAATGCAACAATGGGAATTACTTTCATTCTCAGCTAGGACTATTTATAAACAATTCCACCAAATAAGAGCATGCCTTTCAGTGCTGTAGACTATTGCCAAAAAACAGAAGTCCAATTAATTATAACAAATCAACCAAAGTCCCAGAAAAAACCAACCAGAGTTCACAGAGCTTCCAAAAGGACTCAGACACAACTTTGCTTCCTTCAAAGCGTTCCTCATTGAGGTCTGACTTGTATCCCTTATGGGAGGGGCCATCACCTCCCAGCCTTACTCCCAAGTCACTCCTTCTGCTTTAGCTGCTCTCGCCTTCTAGCAGCTCTGTGCACACATGCACTGGGAACCGGCTCCCTTGGGTCCTTTGCTTCACTGCTGCCAGATTCTGAAGGCTTCAAAGGCAGCACCCCACTCCCAGAAGGTCCTGGCCCCATCCTGCATAAGACACAGGACACTCATCCAAGTCCTCTCCAGACTCCCTGACTGGTCCCCTTTCTTCCTTACTGTCCAACTCCGTTGCTGTCTGTACCACAACACCATTTTCTAATAAAGAGTACCTAATGGGGTACTTTGTGACATTTTTGCAGGCCTTCTGGCATCTCAGGAGAAAGAACTGGTGTATCCTACCTAATATCCATGCAAAGAAAGTCATTTATGTCTATTCAAGAGCTAAAACAGAACATATAAATAGAAGGCAAAGTCCATTCAGTGTGTGAAGGTTTGTTCTTCAGTCACTAAGTCTTGTCCAATTCTTTGCAATCCCATGGACCACAGTACATCATTCACAACCCATCCTCCACTGTCTCCCTGAGTCTGCCCCAACTCATGCTCACTGTGTCTATGACACTATCTAACCATCTCATCCTCTGTTGTCCCTTTCTCCTTTTGCCTTCAGTTTTCCCCAACATCAGAGTCTTTTCCAATGAGTTCTCTCTTCTCACTTGGTGGCCAAAATATTTGAGCTTCAGCTTCAGTATCTGTCCTTCCAAAGGACAACAGTTGGGTTGATTTCTTCCAGGATGCGTGAACAAGATTTGGGCAATTTCATTTCAGTGTATAATTATCACATATCCTATTTGGCATCTCCCTTGACATGATCTGGTACTTGCCATTTCTAAAAACTAAATGTTTAGCTTGACTAAAAGTGCTTACTATTTCCCTTTAGGAAAAATAATAAAAAGCTTTGTTTGGTAAAAGCTGTACTCCACACTGGATTCTTTACTAAACACTGGATCCTGTCAAGAAATGCTTATAGTATGAAGCATCTATCCCCACTACTTCACATATCTTAAAGGAACCTGAAAAAGTGAGTGTACAAATGAGATCATATTTTGTAAGCTATGTTACACATATACACAAATGTTTCTCACAGCTTTTTAAGATCTAATATTACATCCCCAAATGTTAACTGGAGTATATAAATGGAGTATTTAAATGTTAATTGGAGTATATCCCATTTAGACAGACTTTAAGCAAATCTAAACACATTTTTACGAAACTTTGTTAAATATCTGGAAAGAAAAACACACCAAACTTTCAAAAAATGTTTTTGTGTACCTAAATCTAGACCAACTAGATGTTCAGAATTGACAAAAATTATCTTACTTAAATATATGGATTGATGGCAAAGAGCATGCAGTGGATATTATGTTTAACTATGCTTTAAGCATGTACCTCTATGTTAGGACAATTAACCTTAGATAACAGAAAGGAATGAAAGCTTTTACAATTTAAGAAACCCTACCCATCCAAATAAACTAGCCTCAATTATCTGACTATTAATAATAAAATTAACTACATTACAGTAAATGGGATATACATGGTTCTTTGATGTGTATATGCAGGACAAACATTTCTAGAACAGCTGGATCTGGTTTTTAAAAATCAAAGTCTTCACTTATTTTAACCTCATTGCAAACCTCATTTACACCAAGACAAATTCCTTGTGTGCCCAATCACACTTGGCCAATAAAGAATTCTATTCTACTCTTCTAACACAGGCTACAAAAAGGTACTCAATAAATATAAACCTACAATGTTCCCATGCTCACTGGAGAATTGTTCACCTCTGAAAATAGTATAGTCATCCTCTATTTTTGACTATCCAGATACACGTATTTTTCAAAATTATTATTTTTAGTTAAAATGATCATTTTAAAATTATGACTTACACCCTTGCTTACCTGAGGCTGAAATATATCCAAACAGTACACACTTAAAAATTAAAAGATTAATAACCTGGCATTTATTGGTTGTTCAGAATCTTTCATCAATATAGCAAATATATTCAGTAGTAAAGAGCTGCTTTTAGGGAGAGAAAAGGAACATTCTTCAGCAAATACCTATCTGATCTCTGACAAAGTAGAAGAAATCATCAAAGAGAGATAGGGTTTTTGAATAGCAATAGCATTATACTGCTACATAGTGCTTCACAACCCTCACTAAGCAGTTTGCAGAGTCAGCATAATATTACCTACAACAATCTGGCTCCCTATTTTACTGACCTCGAAAGGATGGAAGGCTGAGTCAACCTTGAGCCGGCCAGAATAGAACTGCTGAACTGCTGGCAGTCAGCAGACATAGTCTGAAGTACTGCATTCTAACCATTGCATCACAACGGCTCATGAAACTGCTATTGTAATTGCTATTAATAGTGGTGGTGGCAAATCATCCAGATGTTTAGACTGGCTTTGGCATTTTTGTCCACCTATCAAGCCCTTACAAAGAACCCAAGATAGGCAAATGCTCTTGTTTGATAATGTTAAAAGTTGTTCCATTTCTATTTGGAGGTCTTTGTATTTTATAATTTTCTCCTTTGTAATTCTCCCAACCATCTTGTGTACACAAACAAGTTGTTTGCGTACACAAGATGATTGGGAAACATGTGTATGCCTTGCTTGTGTTCTTATTTAATGGGCTTCATTCAAGCAGCCAAGAGCAAGACAACAGTAATATCACAAAATAGCAAATCAACGTCTACCACATATATGTTGGAAAACAAATGCAGAGCTTTCTGCTTGCCAGAAAGACTCTTTCTTCAATGTACAATATTTATCTGTCAGGTGCCAAATGCAAAATATGTCCACTCTGAGGTTTCTTTTTAAAAACTGTAACTCACATAGAAGAGCTCAAATGAAAAATGTAAAAACTGTTGATGCTACAAAAGGATAGGAAACCTAGGAAACAGACTTCAAAGTCATCAGACATTTTTGTTTGTCCCAGCCAAGAGAGATGCCGTCTGCTTGGAAACCATTCACAATAGCAACTCTGCCAAGAGCTGAGAAGAATCCAAGTTATCACATATTGCTGACATCAAGAAAAGCTTCTATACCTGATAGGCCTTTCCACACACTATGATCTCCTTTCATTTCATAAAAAAGCAAAAACTGCACACCTCTTTTGATCTAGTCCATTTTAGGAGCTATTCCAAAGCTGATATATTAAGTATCGGCAACAAGCTTTGCGGGCAACTTCTTTCCTTTTTCACAAAATCAGAAAGTTTTGCTTCTAATTTTAAACACATCTGTTTAATGTGAAATGTGAAATGTGATGTAAACACTCTTCACTAACTAGAAAGTAAAGAGCAGCTTGTACTATTGGCGGATAGTGATGACTGAAGGAAAAGAAATGGAACTGTATGTACTAAAACTCATGAGAGCCTATTCCTATAGGAAGAAACATGATTTATTTTGGTGTTCAAGCTAAGGTTGGCTCTGCAGCTTTTGGAAAGTGGATTCTGACCTTTAAGAAAAGATAACTCTGATGCAGGTGGTGATGGAGTTGGCTGAAATGGCAAGACTGACCACTTTGATTAAAGAAAAGAATATAGGTGCTTCTGTTTCCACATGGAGATCGCTTCTGAACTTCGTGCTTGATGTGGAAAAGAATTAAACTTTGGTTTTGGGTTTTACTGATTAGACTGATAGATTTTCATAGAAATAGCTTGTTGATATTATTATGAAAAAGCAAAAAGCTGTGATTTGATGTTAATGTCTTGTAATAGAGAGAGTCAGAAGTCAATGCTTCTTTTTCTTTCTTATCTTTCCTCATTTCTCTTTCCCCTCCTCTCCCGCTGCTTTTCTATTTACTTTGTATTTTGTATTTTACAATATTTCATAACTCAATAAAAATATTAATGGAGAAAGAAGAGATAGCTCTGATATGGCTTAAATTCAGTTCTATAAATGCAGAATTAACCCAGGAAACCATCATCTGTTTGAAATAAGTATTTCTTTTTTCTTAATGGCAAAACAAAACAAACCATCTTGAATTCATATCTTTTGATTGAGAAAAGGTGAAACGGAGGCATTATTTAGCATGAAAAAAAAGGTTTCCATAGATACACCAGCAGCAATTAGGCCATGAAAAGTAGCGAAGTATCATATTTTTCTGAGTAGCGCATTCTGACACCAGCAGTACATAAAGAAAGCAAAAAATGTCTTGGCAAGACAACATGCCATTGATCAGCATAAAGTGGAATCCATTTTAGCATGATTCTTATTGACCCGCTTTAGCCAACTTATTGTTGATCCAAGAAGTGTCCCAATTAAAATGTGGCACTGTTGTAACACGCAGGGCGAGACATCAGTTTCTGCTGAATTAACAGCACACACACACACAAAAACAGACATGAACAACTCTTGGGCAATTAAAAAAAAAAAAACCTCACGTAGCAGCGGCGGATATAATTCATGCAGAAGTGATCAATAAAGGAAACTAGCCTCTGAAAGGCCAATAATATCATGAACAAAGATATTGACTATGCTGAAGGAATCAGAGAATGCTTTTACCAGCAACGAATGTGGCCTCTCAGCATTATTAAGAGACCGACTGCCTGCGGTTCACAAAAGGGGATGAGGAAAAACTTTAGCAGATGAAGCCTTTTGGCAGAAAGATCATATGAAAAGCAAAGGAGAGCCTGAAGGAGACCAATATTTCATCAGAAATATCTTTCGCCTCTTTAAAAAAAAACCCTACTTTCAACAGTGAATGAAAGCGATAATTTGGACCAGGAGGGAAAGAGATAATTTCCCCCCACTACTTTTCTTTAACATCATCCATTTGCTGATTTCTACTTATAAATTAATGTAGTTACACTTCAAAAGGCATCTTAGTTAGAACACCTTGGAGCTTTTAACAAGCAGAAAAGAGGGAAGTGAGTCTCTCTCTCTCTTTCTCTCTCTCTCTCTCTCTCTCTGTGTGTGTGTGTGTGTGTGATCTAAACCATGTTCCCAATATGCATTACAAAAGCTGCTCCTAAGTAACTTATCAGACAAGAACCAGGGGGGAATTCAGTGATTCCAGAAGGAGGAAAAAAAAGCCTCCTCAATTGGTCTTGTCTTCAGAATGGCAATTAAGCTCAACAAATGGATTCCCTACCCATCTTAACAAAAGTGCTTGGGAATTACAATTCCCTCCCCTCCTAAAAGTTAACAAACCTGCCGGGAGGATAGGTAGTTTATCTGTTGTGGCCTGTCAGGCACAGGCCCCTTCAGCAGCAGAATAAGAGGAGGAAGAGGCGTGGGAGTCAGGGTCAGCATCAAGGCAACCTGAGAGCTCTGAGAGGGAAGAGGGAATGGAGCAGGCAGAGAGAGAGAGAGAGAGACAGGGGCAGAGCCTTGGCCATCCATCAGCCCTCAGATGGAGAGTCAACAGCCCCCAGGTCTGGAGGTGGTTGATGAAGAAGAGAAAGAACGGCTGGATCAAGTGCCTGATGCATGGCTGCACAGAAGGCAGTGGAGAGGAGAGCAGTGGAAATCTGTGGGCTGATCCGTGGGAAGGAAGCAAAGCCCTACCCGAACTCTTGGGATAAAAGGCAGGGGGCAGAGATGAATAGATGTGGCAGACAACTATTCATCTTCCAGGCAGATGGACTTATTAGCCTACATTGAGAGAGAAACTTTTTGTGGAGGCTGCTGGCACTCCTAATAAAGGAATCTTTACAGGGTTTGTCATGTTTGGGGAGCTGGGTCAGAACATTATGCTTTTTTGGTAATCTTCCCTGAAATCATGCACCCATATGATGAAGTTTAGAGGACAAAAGTGGGCATTTCACCAATGAATTGATGATCTTCAGGGATTTTGGAAAGAAAGTTTGAACGCAAGACACGCATCTAGTATGGCTTTGAAAAGGATAAAGAGCACAAATGACCTTTTGATCTTTCTGAGTCATTCATTTTCCAAATCAAATCAATCCTTAAACAAAATAAAATAGCCTCCGCTGTATTGATCGCTATGAGACAATGTGCTGTTTTGCAGAAAAGGGATATCAGCTGACACAGCTTTTTCCAGTCCCTGAAAAATAAAGTGGTCATGACAGTACAGGTTACAATTGCTTCATTGACATAATAGCTACAACAAGCAGTCAAGGAATGAATGAAGGTTTATTTTTCAGAAGGTGGCAAATGGTCTTCAATATCGCATCCACAAAACTTCAAGGGAAAAAAATCAATATCTAATGAGGTCATTTTTCCAGTGGCTGCTGATTTCGGAGACAATGCAAGTCAAACCTTTGGCTGACCTAGGCAACCTAACAGCCAGCTCTGATTTCAAGTCAAGCAGTTTCTTGTTCTCATTTGCTCATAGTTTGCTTGCCTTGCTTATGAATTGCTCCCCTCAGACCTAGTTATCAAATGACCTAGTTATCTACTTCTGTTGCACGTTAAGCTATCCATCTGTTGAAAGTGGAACTATATGGGTTGTTTGGCTTGAAAGAAATGCATGATAGAATCTAAGACTTGTCAAAGAATCATTTTAATGATCCAAAATGGTCCAAATTAGTTTTGAATGGGAACGAATGACCAGAAAATCTCCTTGGTGTGCTTGGAATGTTGAATCCAAGCTGAAACAGTCTGGATTATAGTTATCTTGTGATCAGTGCAGAATTTTACATATTCCCCTGTTGAATTCCACCTTAATCATTTCAACGCACTATTCAAGACTGCCTAGATCTTTTTGAATCTTCTGTTTTTTAAATAATTGACCACCATTCCCAATTCTGGGTCATTTGCAAACTTCATTGGTGTCCCCAACTCTCTTGTCTAAGTTATTGCTAAAAATGTTGAACAACTCATGTCCAGGACAAGGCTTCATGGCAGGCCCATTGATACTTCCTTACAAGCTGAAGTGGAGCCATCAATGAGCACTGTTTGATGTAGTAATTCAACCAAACTAGGTAACATATTTATCACTAACCCATATTTTACTATGTTATGAAAGAGGATATCATGAAACACTTTACCAAATGTTTTTCTCTGGGCCATGTATACTATACCTGTGGCATTCCTCTACTCTACTCAGCTACTAACTCTGTCAAAGAAGGAAAAAAAGTTGGTCTAGAATGATTTGTTTACACACACCCATGAGACTCTTTCATTTGTAGTGTGTAGCTGTCCTTAGCCAGTCTAAATATCTGTAGTTTCCTGGATGTTCCTTTTCTGACAGATTATCAACAGTAATTCTGCAATCCATCACGAAAGTTCTTTTGATATCTGGTATCAAAGACCTGAATTTATTTAAATTACCCACAGTCTTAGTCAATTGTAAGCTACAATCCCCTTGCTCTTGATTGGCAGAATAACCACTTAGGGTTTCATTTATCTCTTGAGAAAACCAACTGCAAAGTAGGAATTAAGAAATTCTATCTTCTCATCATCACCTCTTTCTCTTTCTCCCAATGGGATTACATTCATTTTGGCTTTCCATTTATTTCTAACTTAACAAATGAATTCTTTGGGGTGTTGTATATGCTGTACCTCACGACTCTCAGTTCATTCTGAGCTTTAACCTTTCCAACAAGAGTTCCTACACCCCTCTATTGTCCTAAACACAGCTAAAAAAGCAGTGTGGTTTTGGGACAGAAACCAAAAAGGGAAAGAACAGAAATGGATGGGTGTTACTGGTACAAACTTTGACTCTCTGTATGATTGCTGGGTGATTTTTTTAATTTACCTATTGTTGCATGCATGTGTTTGCAAATAAAGCTTACAGCTATGGTGACACAGTGATTAGAATGCAATATTGTAGATTAGCTCTGCCCATATCCAGGATTTCAATCCTGACAGGGCTGAAGGTTGATTCAGCCTTCGATCCTTCCAAGGTGGGTAAAATGAAGACCCAAATTGTTGGGAGAAATATGCTGACTCTGTAAACTGCTTAGAGATGGCTGTAAAGACTGCGAAGTGGTATAATATAAGTCTAAGTACTATTGCTATTACTAAATCACTGCTTGAGGAAAGAAGGGGCAGGTAAAATTACACATTACTGTAAAAATGGAAAACGGGAATATAAAAGCATTAACAGAACCAGAAATGCTCCTTCTGCCTTCTTTAATAGAGTGTTGGGGACTGCAGCTAATAAGCTACATTGAACTTAAATCAGGGTAAATGAACTGCAACGTCAAGATCTTAACCCCTCTTTTTTTGCAAATTGGTTTTGGAGATTGCAATTGCCAAAAATTGGGCAACTGACTTTTCAATATTTGCAGGCAGGAAATAGAAGAAAAGTACCTCCTTGGGGATCTAAAATAAGCTTAACCACACAGGTCTAAAAAGTAAACCAACCAACAAACATCTGAGAAAAAGCAAACATCTGAGAAAATAAAAAGCAAAGCATGAAGGAAAATCCTGACAACTCCTTGACAACCACATCAATTCGACATTGTTGTTGTTGTTGCCTTTTGTGGCAAAAAGAAACTAAAGCTGCTTTGCCCCCAAATGGCTGCCCAGCACCCAGTGCACTGTCAAAAATCTTCTGAAAGGATGAAATATACATGTCCTGCTTCCCAGCCCTGTTTAAAGAAAATATAATTTAACTGTTTTTGAAAATATAAAAAGGGCGAAATGAGACACAGAGAAAGAGACAGCAGAGCTTCAGCTCATGGAAGCATATAGAAGAAGAATGTTTGATCTTTTGTAAATCAATTCAGAACCAATTTACATATCGTATGGATTCATTATAAAAAGTCATTTGATTCATTACCACATAGCTGGATCACCAAATATATGGAAATAATTGGTGTCAATAAAATCATTGGAATGTTTTTTGATTTTTTTAGAAAAATAAATAATAAAGCAATGGAAGACAGAATTGATTGTTGTTTCAAGATGGTTGGAAATGAAAAATATGAGCTTGTCAACATTAGGAGAGGCATCTTCCTGGATATTCATTATCACTCTAATAATTTGTCATTGCTTTGATCCCACTTTCAGGGATTTTGGAGAAAACAAAAATTAGCCAGCATACGCCAAAAAAATGCTAATAAAATGTTGCATTCACTTTATATGGATGATCTATGCTTTATGGAAAATAGAAATCAAAATGCAAATGTATATATATATATGTGCTGTTTAGCTTCCTTCGGGTATTATGCCACGTCATTGTAGTTCTGTTAAAGTTGTAGCAACGTTTCAGC
>BHFT01025458.1:0-10984 GCA_004320025.1 Laticauda laticaudata | reverse complement strand
CAGAGAAAAAGCTACATAAGATTAGGTTAACAACTCTTAATGCCTTTTTGGCTATGTAGTTACAGTGGGCTGTAGCACTTAGATAATTAGAGATGAGTACTCCATGATCCTTGACAGAGTTTGGATAATCAAATATAAGATAAGACAGAAATAAACATCTACAGTGGAAAAAAATTGGGATTAATGGCTACTTGTTCCAAATTTTCTCCTTCTGTTTGGAATCTGCTATGGTGTGGTTGGAAGGTTGCCTAGTTCAGATTAACAGAGTTGGAAGGGACCTGGTAGGTCATTTAGTCCAACCCGCTGCCCAAGCAGGAGATCCTACACCACCTCTGATAAATGGCAGTCCAATTTCTTCTTGAAAGCCTCCAGTGATGAAGCTCCCATAACTTCCAAAGGCAAAGCCGTTCCATCATTTTATTGTTCTCACTGTCAGAAAATTTCTCCTTTTTTCTAGGTAGAATCTCTCTCCTTGATCAGGTTCCATCCATTATTCCTTGTCTGGCCTTTGGGTGCTTTGGTAAATAGCTTACTCTCTGTGACAGCCCTGAGGTTTTCATGGAGGATCTTCTTCCAACTTTGAGGGAGATGTTATTTATTTAGATATTTATTTCATTCAGAAAAATTATACAGCCTCCCAATTCACTCACAGTGAGTTCAGCTGGCTTACAGAAGTAAAACCCCAAATAGAAAATTCAAGAGGCCCTCACACCTCGATGATCACTGTCAAGCAAACCACGATCAGCTGGCAAATCCTTGGCTTCAGGTCCTTTCAAAAGAGTATGGCAGTGGAGGGCCAGTCTTATTTCTGCAGGGATGATATTCCACAGGGAAGGAGCCACCACAGGGAAGGTCCTTCTTTTTGGTCTTACTAGATGGACTTCCTTAAGGGAGGGGACAGAAAATTTCTGACAGAAAATTTCTGTTACATATCTAGGTTAGATAGGTTACATATCTAACAAGCTTCCAACTCATGACTTCTTGTCCTGCCCTCTGATGCTTTGGAAACTTTCTAGGGTCTCAACATCATTTTTGTAACAGATATAGATAATCAGAGTTGGAAGGGACCTTGTAGGTCATCTAGTCCACCACCACCACCACCACCACCACCTAAGCAAGAGACCCCACACAATTTCTGACAAATGGCAGTCCAGTCTCTTCTTGAAAGCCTCAAGTGATGATGATCCCACAACTTCTGAAGACAAGTTGTGTATCATGCTGACCAGAACTGTATGCGCTATTCCAAGTGTGGCCTCACTAGTCCAGTATAAAGTGGTTTTACCACTTCTCATGGTCTTGATATCATCCCTAGAGATTTAATAGAAGCACAAGAAGTTAGAAGTCTACCAAACCATGAATGACACCACCAATGCTCAAAACAACAGTTATGGGTTTCCAAATGGTCATTTTGCCCAAATAGGTCAAGATTTTGATCATCTCACCATTCTGAAGTCATTAATTTAATTTTAATTCAATGTATTCAGTTCAGTAAAATGAAGCCAGTAGCCTTGTTACTTCAGATTCTGGAGAGATACAGCTACCGTATATACTCGCATATAAGCCGATCTCGCATATAAGCCGACCCTTTAAAAACTGCCCCAAAATGAGGATTTTTTTTGAAAAAAACTCGCATATAGCTGCACCACACCAAAATACTCATGCGTGGAATGCTTTTTTTTACCCCCAAACATTTGGGGTCGGCTTATATGCCGAATAACATCTGACTGCCCGACTTCGCGCGATGAGAGCCAAGCTTCATCGCCTCGCGGCAGCGGCTTCGGCGCGATTGAGATCTTGGCTTACTCATTGCGCGAAGCCGCTGCCCGGCGAAGGCGACATGAGAGTCTTGGCTTTCATCGGCACAAAGTCGGCGGCAGTGACTTAGTTCGCTGCCAGCGAAGCGCGATTGAGAGCAGACTCTCATCGCGCGAACCGCTACCCGCGGTAAGCGAATGAGAGTCTTGGCTCTCATTGTGCGACGAAGCGCTGCCCGTTGAAGGCGATGAGAGTCCTTGGCTCTCAATCGCACGAAGTCAGGGCAGCACAAGATCTTTATTCGCGTTAAGCCGACCCCAAATTTGGGGGAAAAAAAGCATTCTAAGTCGCTACATATAGCGAAAGTATATACGGTATTTAATATTACATAAACCAAAGGTAATTATCCCACTAACTTTGGTGAAAACTTACACTGGGTTTTTTTTTCCTCTCTTCCTCTTTGGAAGCAAGTATGAAAACAATTCCTTGTGTAATTTTTTTTATTTTTTTGCGGTCAGTCTGAGAACAAAACTGTGTTATTTAAAAAACTTATTATTTTTTTTAAAAGAAAAGAAAAGATGATAACCTTACTTAACCCAGGCACTTTACAGTCAATGGAAAATCGACCTCATTTCCATATTCCAATTATTCATTATCTAGCAGGACGAAAAGATTATTTTTCAATGACACACTGATGCTCTAATTCCTGTTATATTTGTGAGCTCCCAGAGGGTTTGAGAGGCTAAACCATAAGATGAAGAATTGTAGGCAACAGTAGTGTCTATTCTTAATAGAAGTGGGGACTTGCGGTTGATTATGATAGCGTCAATTTCCAGTGCATTGAGGGGGGCCATGGAGAACAGAGGGGATCCAACTTAGTTCCCCAAAACTTCTGAAAGACAGGAACAAAGCAATGAGATTTGACAATCAAATTAAAGAGAAATCCAACTAGAACTATAATTAGATTCTTTACTGGCCAACGTGTGATTGGACACACAAGAATTTGTCTTGGTGCAAATGCATCATCAGCTGTATAATTAAGAAAAGAATATTTTCAAGGATCCAAGATCATAGATTACATTCTTCAATAAATAAGTGAAAGGTACAATAAGCAATCGAAATACACAATTAGGAAAACAGTCAATATAATCGTAGGATAAAGCATCAAGGTTACAGGACATAACAGTCACAGTGGGAGTAGATGGGTTGATGAGGGAGTGAGAGAAAGATTAATAGGTAATAGTACGTGCCAGACTTTTGTAAATAGAATGAACAGTCGTTGAAGGAATATTATGTTTACGCAGAGCGATGGCGTTTAGGGGAAAAAAACGTGTTCTATGTGTCTAGTTAAGTTCTGTGTGTGCAGGGCTCTATTAGGCCCAGTTTTTGACGGTAAGGAGTCTGACAGTTTTATGTGCTGTGTTGGAGGGGTCTGTAAATATTTCAAATGCAAAACACAAGCAGAGAAGAAGAGTTAGTTTCAAGTTTTAGTATTCACAGCAGCAGCAGCTTTAGTATAGAACAGATAGAACTACAGCCATACAGGCCTCCTTGCTGTCTAACCTTCTTGTCACCACAGCAATATGTTTCAGTTCCAATAGCCCTCACACTCTCAACACACTGATCACACTAACCCAGATTGATACCGAATAGGATGCTGCGTTGGCAGAGGCAGAATTCCCCCCCCCCTTATTTCTCCCCAAATTAAGCCGATAAACATAGTTTCGAGATTATCGAGCTAGATCAATAAAAATATGGCAAAGCTTGATATATATAAGTAACAGCTAAACACACTGAGGAAAGAACTGGACACACACTTTGATTAAGCTCAGGTCCTTATATTGAGAAAAAGGCCCTATGATAACTGAGGGATAGAAGTTTTGTTGTAAGCAACCCATCACAAAGTAAGTTAAGGTAACACAGGTTAGTTTCCTTCTAACATGCAGAAATGTAATGTGTGCTTGGCTTAACTGATAATGAAGAGCCAGTTATCCAAGGTCCATCAAAGCTTGGAGGGAATGTTTTCTTTTCTTTTCTTTCTTTCTTTCTTTCTTATCTTTTCTTTCTTTCTTTCTTTCTTTCTTTTCTTCTTTCTTTTTTTAATTAATACAATAACCGAGCCAGAAGCTGATATCTTTCAGAGAGGGAAAACCCACCAAATTACGTCTTATGAAATAGGAAGAGCTTTAAGTACAGTCTAGTTAATTGCTGATGATTAATTCTCCTATGGAAAAAAGGATGAAGGGACACCTTCCAGCATAAGTCTAATTTAAAAAAAGAAAAAGAATCTGAGAGGAGGTACTGACAGCTCAAGATATGAGAATTTTTGTTCTGCGTGAGATATTCCTACTAAATAGGCAGAATGTAAGGTTGCAGGATGGAACAAAATGCTAAAAATCGTGGCTTGGTTTTTGAGAATCAGGAGGCTCAAAGTGGTCAGGATAGGACTTGTAGATGGTAGGTGAGTGAAACACTACCTTTGTATAGAGAAGACAGAGAAGCAGCAACAAAAGATGAATCAAGGGGACTTGGGAGGCTAAGAGACATACAAGATGGTGGCTGAAATTGGAGTACGTCTATTTTAATGAAAAAGAAAGGACTAAGGGTGACAGTGAATAGCAGTGTTCCAATATCACAGGAGGCTGCGCCCCAAATGAAGAGGGATCAAGCTATTACTCCAAGCACCTGCGGCAGGACAAGAAGCAATGGATGGAAAACTAACTCCAAGACAGACAAGCAGCCTAGAACTCAGGAGAAATTTTCTGTAGTGAGAGCAGAAAGATGCGCTTCCAGAACAGTTGATCAATGTTCCAACACATGGAGGTTTTTATAGAAGAGATTTTGGAAAACCATTTGTTGGAATGAAATAGTCTTATCCTGCTCTGAGCATGGATACGGCCTAATCAGAGTTGGAAGGGACCTTGTAGGTTCATTCTTGTCCAAACCCCCCCCCCCAAGCAGGAAACCCTACAACATTTCAGACAAATGCAGTCCAACCTCTTCTTGAAAGTCTCAAGTGATTGGTGCTCCACAACTTCTGAGGGCAACTTCTCTTCCTTCTGGTTTGATTGTTCCACTGTCATAAATTTCTCCTTAATTCCAGGTTGAATCTTCTTCTTGTTCAGTCATTCATTATCCTATGCCTGGCCTACAGGTGCTTTAGAAAATAGCTTGACCCTTCTCTCCCTGTGGCAGCTCTCAAATATTGGAAGACGCTATCCATGATCTCCTGTCCTCCTCTTATACTAGAACTAGAGCCAAGCCAGCTCCTGCACCGTTTAGTTGTATGTTTTTAGCCCTCCAGTCCCACTCATCAATCATGCCGTTGCTCTTCTCTGTACTTTAGATTCATAGACGTCCAACATCTTTTTTAATAATTGTGTGAACAAAAACTGGAGGGCAAGATACTCTAAGGTGTGGTCTACTATAAAGGCTTTCTAGAGTGGCGTAATAGTTACTTACCCTTGATCTTGACTGTATCTCTCTGTTAATACAAACTATAGGATTGGCAATTGAACTTATTTGGTGCATGAACTCGCACACTGCTGGGCTCACTATTACCTGGTATGATCCACTAAGACTCCATATCCCTACTCACAAGTTACTGCATATTGAGCCTGGTTTCACCCAGTCTAATTTATATTCAACTTTTATCTCGCCTAAGTTGTAGAGACTGTTACTATTCTCAATACTGGACATTTCATTTATTCAGAAATATGGCCCAGTGTTCCAAAAGTCTGTCAAGCATCCCGATGGATTTTGAGCCTACTACTTCTTGGGTGTTCGCTATTCCTGCCAGCTTAGTATCATCCTGCCAAATTGGTAGTCCACCTTCTATTCCCTCATCTAAGTCGTTCATATCAAGATATTGAAAGAGTATTCCCTCCATGTAGACTTAGACCCATTAAGGACTACTCGTTGAATACAGTTTGCCAGCCAATTGCGAATCCATCTAGTGGTGGTACTATTTATTCCACTTTTTTCTAGCTTACTAAGAAGTAAGTTGTGGTCTACTTTATCGAATGCCTTGCAGGGTGGTTGCACCTACAAGATCCCTTTCAATTTATTCCATTCCTCTATTCTGTTCTGTTCTGTTCTGTTCTGTTCTGTTCTAAATTCTATTCTATTCTATTCTGCTCTATTTATTTTATTTATTTAAGAATATCTACATGGATGCTCATGATGAGATTACTCATGGTGATTCCAGGCAGTTTAAATGAAAACGTCATCATACTGACTGGGGAATTGTGGATGCTGAAGTCCAGACATCTTAAAGTCACCATGGTTGGGGGACAATGCACTAAGGCAAGGGTCTTCAAACTTGGCAAGTTTAAGACTTGTGGACTTCAACTCCCAGAATTCTTGAGCTAACATGACTGGATGAGGAATTCTGGGAGTTGAAATCCACAAGCCCTAAAGCTGTCAAGGTTGAGGGCCCCTGCACTAAGGGCTATATTAGTCTTGCCAAGCCTTAGAGTTCTGTAATAGAGAGGATTTCTTTTTCCAGATGCTCTAGATCTTCCACTCTTTTTCTTGGAAGACTAAATTGGCCAAATGGAATGACTGACTAGGTTTATATGTTTTTTGGGCCAGGTAGCCAGGAGGAGTTAGCTGAATGTTCTGAATAAATAGGCCTAAATAAAATTTTATCCACTGGGATTTAACAGAATGAGTCCATTAAGAAAAGATAGTGGAATAGCACCAATTAATCCTCTTTTTTTTGTCCTAAAATGTTCTACAATATGCTATTCCCTGTGGTGACCCAGTTAAGTAAAATGTGAGAAGAAATTCAGTTTGTTCCTTTGGGGGATCCTGGAGAAATCAACCATAAGTTTAAGAAGCAGTTTTAATTCAACATGTTCTTTATCTAAAGTTTGAGCGAAAGTTTTGACCAGTTTTTGGGTATTCTTTCAAGTCTGCATTTCAAAATGGTTATTGCTGCTTTCTTTAGATAAGTTGTATTTTATTTATTTTTATTGCATTTGCAGAATAGATCTACTGCCTCAGGTCTAATGGATTTATAGATATTGAAGTAATAGTAATAATTAATGCATTACATTGAATCATTTAAGCTACCAGAGGAAGGATATAACAATTGTATTAAAAAAATAGCATTCCAATTAATTTAGAGAAGTGCTACTGCTATCAACAACAGCAATTTATTGAGATTTATTGAGAGCCAGTTTGGTCTAGTAATTAAGGCACCAGGCTAGAAAGCAGGAGATTGTGAGTTCAAGTTCCTCTTTAGCCATAAAAGCCAGCTGGGTTAGACGAGATGACCTCCAAGATCCCTTCCAACTCTGTTACTGTTAGAAGAAGTCAAATCCTGGTGCTTAACCTGGTGAAATCAGCCTTGATATTCTTGACAACCTTAATTTCTCTACATTTCTCATCATGAGGACCAGTGGTGGGATTCAAAACATTTTACTACTGGTTCTGTGGGTGTGGCTTGGTGGGTGTGGCAGGGGAAGGTTTACTGCAAAATCCCCATTCCTCCCCACCCCATTAACCTGCTTTCCAGCTCTGTTCTCCTGTGCAGGGCAACAAAAGAAGACCCAGCCAGTCAGCTGGGACTCAGGAGGCGGAGAATAGATGGGGGCGAGGCCAGTCAGAGGTTGGATTTGCCGATTTGCCGAACTAGTCAAAATTTCTGCTACTGGTTTTCCAGAACTGGTCAGAACCTACTGAATACCACCTCTAATGGGGATTGAGAATTCATTGCTTAACAAATCTGACAAAATATTCCAGAATATTATTCATTTGTACGCATTTATATTCCAGAGTACTATTCATTTGTACACTATTTTTGCACACTTTTCTTCCAATCATAGCCAAATGTTTTGGTGTATATGTTTTTCTAGCATGTGTAATTTCCAGGCATAGATAAAACACACACAGATTCACGCACAGATAAAACACACATAGATTCACACACACACACACACACACACACACACACACACAGAGTTTCTTCAGCCCCTGAAGTGGAAAAAAATTGTAAGGACTGCAACAGCTGTTATGCACATAGGACAAATCGGCAGAAGGTTAGCAGAGCACATCAATGAACACCAATGAGAAATCAGAGGACATGATGAAAACGCCTTAATTTCACAATACAAGGACAGATGCAACCATAATTTCAACTGGGGAACTGTGAGCATTGCAGAACAAGCCAAGTCCCAAAACACCAGAGAATTCCTAGAATTCAGACAATTCAGCCATGAACAGACACATAGAGGTAAACAACGTCTACACAGCATTCAAAAGAGGCAATCAAAAATCCCAAAGTGAAATGAAAAGACCAGAAACATCTCCTCCCTATATAATCACACCCATATAAGCAGAAATTAATGCCAAGGTTAACACTACACCGATAATCAAGTAAACAATAGCCCAATCAAGGAACTACCAATTCAGACAAACAACCACCAATGCTGACAGGACAAACCACTAATATATAAAAATAAGAGCAAACACCACTCCCTTTTAGTACTGATGGTGTTACCTATTTTGGTATTGAAATGTGTGTAAGAAAACCACCAAGCGTAGAGAGCCCCACAGAGTTCCTTTTTATATTCAGAGGTCTAAATATTCCAGTGGACTAAGTTATGTGTTTATCCGAAGCCTCGAGCTTCATTCTGTGACATTTAAGCTAGGCCTGTCCTTAAATGTGAACTTTCACAAATGCCAGTTCTTCCATTTAGTCCCCGACCGAAATAAATAAATAAATCCAAAATCATAGGAAGGAGAAAACCAGAAGTCTGTTTCAACGGCATTCTTGTTAAATTCCTAGAATCAATACACCGAGCATAGTACCCTTGGAGCAATTAATAAAATGTGTTTTTCTCAGTCTTTAAAAAAAAACCTAACCAAGTTATTTAAAAAAGGATCACAAGAGCTTCATTCAAAGGCTTTGACATGATTAAAAGCCTGTATGGAAATTTTAATTGTGGGTCTAAATATAAGCTGCAAAATAAGGAGCGTACCGATTTTCCTTCGGTAGTTGAAAGTGGGAGATAATGTGCTGTTTGCCGTATTATTGTTACTATTCAATACAGCAGAAGGAAAAAAAAAAAAAAACGCCAACAACTGCAGAGTGTTGTGGAATTGACAGCCTAGTCATTTAAAACTACAGGTTGTCACAAGGATGACAATGGCTTGGGGAGCATAGCACAACCCATGCCAGAGAAGTTTTCCAGAAGTTCGGGCAAAAGGAAATATTAACCCTTTCCTGACCTGGCTTCTGTTTTACAGCATCAGCCCACATTAGATTAACAGAGTTGGAAGGGATCTTGTAGGCCATCTAGTCCAACCCGTGCCCAAGCAGGAGACCCTACACCATTTCTGACAAATGGCAGTCCAATCTCTTCTTGAAAGCCTCCAGTGATGAAGGTCCCAAAACTTCTGAAGGCAAAGCTGTTCCATTGATTGATTATTCTCAGTGTCAGAAAATTTCTCCATATTTCTAGGTTGAATCTCTCCTTGTTCAGTTTGCATTCTTTTTATTTCATGTTACGTATAATTAGCATTTCAGAATTCAGGGTGATTAATGGTGGAGAATTTAAGAAGTCCATTTGGAAATTCTCTATGGCATTTAATGGCTTTTCTTTACAGAATCATGTTTTTCAATAGCTTGCATTTCTGATATTAGTTTGGTGGTAAGTATAGAGAAGGGACATGGTGGCTCAGAGGCTAAGATGCTGAGCTTGTTGATCAGAAAGATCAGCAGTTCAGTGGTTCGAATCCCTAGCACCGCATAACGGAGTGAGCTCCCATTACTTGTCCCAGCTTCTGCCAACCTAGCAGTTTGAAGCACATAAAAAATGCAAGTAGAAAAATAGGGACCACTTTGGTGGGAAGGTAACAGCATTCTGTGCTCCTTCGATGTTTAGTCATGCCGGCCACATGGCCATGGAGACGTCTTTGGACAGCACTGGCTCTTCATTTTTGTAACAGAGATGAGCACCGCCCTCAAGAGCTGGAAACGACTAGTACACATGTGTATGGGAATGTTTACTTTTTACCTTTAGGAACAGAGAGGGGGTGTGTGTCAGAAAAATTGCCAAAGTTTTGGCAAATTCATCCGCACTGCTTCAAGCTTTCTACTTGCAACAAAAATGAGATTTAATGTGGAGAAAAGCAAGGCTTTATACCTGGGCAGGAAAAAGCAAAGGTACAAGTACAGATTAGGTAAAACCTGGCTCACAAATAATAACTGTGAGAGGGATCTTGGGAGTCCTAGTGGATGATCACTTATACAGGAGTCAGCAGTGTGCAGCAGCAGCCAAAAAAAGCTAACACAATCCTTGGTTGTACAAACAGAGGCATAGAATCAAAATCATGTGAATTATTAGTACTGCTTTATAAAGTCTTGATAAGGCCACAGCTGGAATACTTCTTCCAGTTTTGCTCACCACATTACCAAAAAACAAAATGTTGAGACTTTGGAAAAAGTGCAAAGAAGAGCAACTAAAATGATTAAAGGACTGGAGACTAAGACATATGAAGAACAGTTGCAGGAACTGGGTATATCTAATCTAGAGAAAAGAAGGACTAGGGATGACAAGATAGCAGTATTCCAGTATTTGAGTGGTTGCCAGGAGGAGGATGGGGTCAACTTATTTTCCAAAGCACCCGTAGAAAGGCCAAGAAGCAATGAATGAAAACTAATCAAGGAGAGAAGAAACCTGGAATTAAGGAGAAACTTCCTAACAGTGAGGACAATTAACCAATGGAGTAGCTTACTTCCAGAAACTTCCATATAAGCTTTTAATCATGGAGCACTATGTCCAGGGCCATATGTGACCTGTGGATCATAGATTGGGCATGCTTGCTCTAATGCCTCATTTATACATGTATATGTACATTGCAATACTCCCATTCTGTTTGATCTGTTCCTTTCAAATAAGTTATAATCTTTGGTGCACTCTCTGAGCTTGTTTGTTTTCTTGCAAACATTTCATTACCCTAACTACCCTGTTTCCCTGAAAATACAACCTAGCCCAAAAGTAAGTCCTAGCTTGATTTTTACATGAGCCCAATATAAGCCCTACCCCCAAAATAAGCCCTAATTAAGATCCTGCCCACTCCAGAGTGCATGGGTAAAAATTAAACTAGAGTGGGAATGGGGGGGGTTGGAGCTGCTCTACTACTTACCTTTGGACAGTTGTAGCCAGGCCTCGCACACCCCGACACCTGCCTTGCAGGGCCAATTCTTCTGCAGTCGACA
>BHFT01025456.1:0-12726 GCA_004320025.1 Laticauda laticaudata | reverse complement strand
GAACAAAGAAGCCGACAACTCGACCAAACCCAGTAGACTGGGTGGGAGTTGCGGCGAAAGGCCTGACTCACCCTTCCTGGCGGTTCCATGGAGAAGAACAGGAGCAATGAAGATCCCTTCTGAACTGGCTGAAGACCACACAACAACTGAACTGCGCAGGTCAAGTAGGCAAGTAAAAAGTCCTGCCTACCGACGCGACTACGTCATGTAGGATGGACCATACCAAGAGGGGAGGGCTGTTACATATTAACATTCTTGTAATACCCTAACCTGATTGGCTGAAACGAACTACACTGTGATTAGCCGAGATGCACAATGGTGATTGGTTAGTAAGGAATCTCCTGTGATTGGACGAACTGATCGCGGGAGATTCAGAAAGCTGTCATTGGGTAAGAGCCGCCGGCTAGCTCGATAAGAAGAGCTGCCGCAGCTCACTAAAGGCTACACAGATCTATACCTTGAATAAAGAGCTGAAGTTATGCTGGTCTTCTGTCTCCTGATTTCCCGCGCTTCTACAGTGACCCTGTTGGCAAGTATCCAAATTATGATCAAGTGGCTGTGGGAGTTGTGTGATGGCCATAACTTTGAGGACAAGTCTGTGTTTTCAGGGTTGTTGTAACCTGTTGTAATAAATAAATAATAAATAATAATAACATCTGATGACCCATTAAGGAGCAAGAACCCTGAATATTTTTTTTTCATCTTGTCTACCTTCCTTCCCCCTGGAAAGGTTCCTTTTCTAAAATTATTGAATTGTTCTTTTATTTCTTTCCCCAAAGAACATTGCACTTTGCAGACTTCCAAGAATTTGTCATAATGCTGAAACTATGCAGTAACTTCCAGGAATAACGAGGCTGCAACATCTCATATATTTATCTCCTGGCAGTGCAATGGAGAATCCCAGCTCCAGCAAAGCAGAGCCTAATTTTGTTTACATTGGTGGAAAGAATAGGAGTGGAGCACCAGCAGAGCTAGAGAAATCCATTTTGAACACAGTGGGGCCTGAAGGCACATTACAAACTTGGCACAACCAAAATTAATGGAAAATGAAACATTTGCACTGACTTCCATGAAGTACAGAAATATATGCTCTATGTAGCTGATGGGATGGGATACTCCTGGTCATACAGGACCAAGGATTAACCAAAAGTGTTCATGATATATTTTGTAACCCTGAGAGGTTGTTCTTTCTAATAACTCCCAGCAGACCTGGTTCACACTAAACAAGAACACCATTTGCTTTACTCAAAACAGGAATCTTAAAACTCAGAGGTACATTTCATATTTTTAAGAATGTGTCATGAATGTGGAAAGAAAATGGCAGCCATTTAGCTATTCACAAAATGGCTGCCACAGGGGCAATCACACAAGACCCATTCACCAGGGGCATTCATTATCTTGGCAGTGACAGTCCCAAACTCAGCCCTGAATTAACCATGAAGTAAAATACAAGTAGTCCTCGACTTATGACCACAATTGGGACCATTGCTAAGCAAAACAGTTGTTAAATGAGTCACTCCTGATTTGATAATCTTTTTGGCGACAGTTAAGTCAATCACTGCGGTTCTTAAGTGAAATGTGTGATAGTTAATCTGGCTTCTCCCACTGACTTCACTTGATGGAAGCTGGCTGGGAAGGTTGCCTATGATGATCAGATGACCCTGGGATGCTGCAACTCTTATATACCGGTTGACATGGCCCTGGATTTTGATCCCATCACCGTGTGGATGTTGTGACAGTTGTAAATGTGAGAGCAGATCAAAAGCCATGATTTTCAATGCCGCTGTAACTTCAAATTATCTCTAAACAAATGGCTGTAAGTTGAGGACTACTTGTAAGCAAAAATGCTCAGGGAAGGAGGGCACCACAGTGTTTTTTCCCTTAACTCTTTCGCTGTGGCACTTGACTTTAGGCAAATATTTAGTTTTTGTCCTTATATGGCATGTTCGAGTTAAATCTGCATTGTTAAAAAGGTTTCCTTTCTCATGATGAATGACTATTTTAAAAAAATGGTTGGATGTTATTAACAGGTATCCACATTTCTTTCTATTTCATGGTCTGCACCTTTCATTTCTGTCAAGGGACACCATTGTTGGCTGGTGCTTAAGGCATTAGTTACCCTTCATCTTCCCAAGCTGTATCCTCATCTCACAAACAAGCAGCTACAAATTGCTCCATTACCTCCAAGATATGCCCACATGAGACCTTTGGGGGTGATTACCCCAATTTAAGAACCACAGCCTTAGAACTTCTATAGCTACCCACTGCTGCCAACCTCTTGGCAATGACCTTTGTGCTGAAAATTCTTCTTAGAGACCTCCAATTTATAAGGAGGACTACAGTACTTAAAGTTCCCTAGCAGAAATAATGTATTAGTGTATTATCTGATGTTTATTTGCTACCTTCCAAGGCAAAACCTTCCCAAAGAGGCTTGAAAACACAGTTAAAAAAATCATAACCCAAACCATAAAAACACCAATAAAACAACCCAGTTCCAAATTAAAGCAGCCGCCACTTCAACCTACTCCTAGGCAAGTTCATAGTGTATTTAATAAAATGCAGATGGAAAAAGAAACTCTTAAAAAGTTAATTTAGAAACAAAATTTGAGACCATAGCTCCAATAGCAGTAATTGCATTTAATAATTAGAGTGTATAGTTGGACATTATAAATTTATGTATCAAATGTAAAGTAGATTTGCATGAAGAAACAACAATGGACTGAAATACAAATGCCTGTAGCAAGGTGGAAATTCACCCTATTTCCATTCTTCTAGTTTTATGAGTTTGTTCAAACATGTCTGACAGAAGTCACAGGCAGGAAATACAGATTGGACCATGCTGTGGTGCCATTTCACTGGGGTGTTTCAGGAAATAAAAGCTTTGAATTCTTGTGTCATATTTGCATCAAAGATAATATTTTCAAAAGTATTACTAATGACATTTATAGCTTATGGATTAACAAATTTGAACATTCAATAATGGAACATCAATAGTTGCAGATCTTGAAAATGTCAAATCAATTTAATTTGATGCAAACAGAACATTGATTTATCAAATCAAATTCTATATGGCTGGCTGAGGAATTCTGGGAGTTGGTTCACAAGTCTCAAAGTTGACAAGGTTAGTGACCCCTGATCTAGTGGATATGAAGCCACTTAACAAAAGAAAGGAGAGCTCAAGGACCCCAAATGAAAGTGGCAGATCTCTGTCAACTTTTGAGGGGATGTTAAATGCACAAACGGTAAACTGAGCTCCGGAGAACCACATTGTATAATAAACAGGATTGAAAGGTCAACACATTCTATGTGGGCAAAAAAGAACTGCAGGTTTTCACATTTACCAGGCTGGGTACAGGACTGGCCCAAAACATTTTGTCTTAGAGGAGAAGCAACAAATGGTTCCTCATCCCCACAAGCCAAAGTGCATAATGCCAAAATCAGACTATGTTAATTTGGCTCATTGGGCAGAAAATCCCACATTCATCATTCGTCATCCAGGGCAGAAAATGTTATAATAGCAAGTTAAATAACTGAATAATTTGTTGTTCTTTCTCAGTGCCCAGGCTTTGCAATCTCCTTTGACTGAATGATAGAGGCGTTCCTGTTTACTGTACATTTGGGAGAAATGGAAAATGCAGCCTGGATTGGTTATTCAGTGCAATTATGAAGTAGTTAGCCAAGAGTGAGGGGGATTGGCAACCACATTTGCATCTCTCCACAGCTGTAACAGGGTAGGGAGTAGCTAAAACATTGTTTTAGCAATGAAATACAATAGTGTGCTAATGAAAAACAGGGAGAATTAGTAACATCTTAAATCACAGAAGCCAAGAGCACAAATAGTATGGGGGAAAAAAGCAAATCTTTTTCCATTGTGAAAAGAATTAACATAGTTATGTGTGTTGTAAAAAATTATCAAAGGGCTACGCAAGAAAATTTCAAGAGCAAGAGGGCATTTGTATAACAGAGAAGCAGACCAACCACTTCGGAGTTTGTTTTCTCATCTCTGAGTGCGCCTCTGATGAAAGCTCACTCCTTTTTTGAAGCTTCTTTTGTTAATATTAACTTAAGAGACATTCCCCAAATTGAAACTTGTTAAATTAGTTTAGTGTGCAGCTGTTCTTATGGACTATTGATGCTGAATGTCAATTATCACCAATCCATGGTGTCAAGGTCCATTAAAATTCCATAGCTCAGAGTTCACTGCCAACACATCTGGAAAATGATAGGCTGTGATATAGGATGTATTTTTATTTTATTTGTTTGTTTCTTTGTTTGTTAAACATGTACAAGATAACAAGTATAAGCATGAACATAAACAAGATCAAAGGAAGTATATACAGATAAATGGGGACAGTAAGACAGGGACAGTAGGCATGCTAGGGCACTTATGCACGCCCTCTTCAAGGACCTCTTAAGAATGGGGTGAGGTCCATGGTAGACAGTTTGAGGTTGAAGCTGGAAGGGGTTGAGGCTGTAACAGCAGAGTCTGGTAGGGCATTCCAGGCATTGACCACTCTGTTGCTGAAGTTGTATTTTCTGCAATTGAGTTTGGAGCAGTTTACCTTGAGTTTGTATCAGTTGTTTGCCCATGTATTATTGTGATTGAAGCTGAAGAAGTAATTGACAGTCAAGATGTTATAGCAGACATTTTTGTGAACTATGCTTACATTGGACCGCAGGCGTCGTCGTTCTAGATTGTCCATGCCCAGAATTTTAAGCCTGGAGGCATAGATAATTCAATTGTGAGTGAAGGAGTGGAGTTCTTTTCTCGAGAAATACTTCTGAACCCACTCAATTGTGTTAATGTCCAATATACAGTGTGGGTTCCAGGCGGACGAACTGTATTCAAGAATTGGTCTGGCAAAGGTTTTGTATGCCCTAGTTAACAATTCAATGCTGCCAGAGAAGAAGCTTCGCAAAATAAGGTTAACAATTCTTAAACCCTTTTTGGCAATGCTTTATAGTAAGCTCTGGGGCTTAGATCATTTCAGATAAGTGCTATATATGCTATATGCAAAATATTGATTATAATTCCAGTGTATAATTTCATTAAGATGTGCTCTGTTTTGCATTGGTCTATGAAGTTGCCTTAGTAAGCATCCTCAATTTTACCACCACAGCAGAATGTTTGGCTTTTGATTGAATGCTCTGACTCTTATAAACTAGAATGGAACCATTTTATTTTACTTATCTATTTGCTGCAAGGATTGCATTTATGTTCATTGTACTGTTAAGTGGAAACTTCTCTCTTTGAACCCTCAGGGAATCTATTTAATTTGCCAATGATATTTTACAGATCAAAGGTGAGGAATGTGCTTTGGGATGTCAAAATTGAAATATTCTTAGAAGATATATTGCTTTATTTTGCAATAATATTACATTGCTCTGATTGATCTTGGACAGTATTGACATCTTGCTGTAAAGAACATGTGCAATTCAACAGAAACACAAACTGAGATTTTGGATAAAAAGAATGGGACAAGCAACAAACATAAAAAACATATAAAAAACAAACATAAAAAGGAATTTATACAACGCTGATATATTAGAATCCAAGGAAAAGAACCAAGATCTCAATCTAATAATTGGAATACTTTCCAAAATACTGTACTACTTTTATAACAATAAGTTGAAAGGCAAAGTACTGAGCCAAATTATCATCAGCCTATAAAAATATTTGTTTTATATATATAATGTCAACTGATATGGTGATTAGAGTATCATGCTAAAAACTGGGAGACTGAATTCTACTCCTACCTTAGGCATAAAGCCAGCTGGGTGACCTTTGGATAATCATATTCTCTCATTTTAAAAAGGAGACAGTGGCAAACTACTACTGTAATTTTGCCAAGAAAGCTGCAGAATTGCCCAGGTAGCTACCAGGAGTCAACAATGACTCAAAGGCATTAGGAGTCCAGTTTGGTGTAGTGTTAAGGCATCAGGTTAGAAACCAGGTAACCATGAATTCTAGTCCCACTTCAGGCACAAAACCAGCTAGGTGACCTATCATACTCTCTCAGCTCTGGAAAACAAGGAATAATTCACCATTTAAAACAACAACAACAACAACAACCCCAAAACCTTGCCAAAACTGTGGGGACTGACCCAGGTAGTCACCAGCAGTTAACAATGACTTGCAGGTGGAAAACTTCCACACTGTTTCAACCTTTGCTTCTTGAATGAGACAAAATAGATGGATTTCCAATTCATGACAGCTAGATACACACACCAATTTAAGATAAAGCTAAAAAAATACCAAAATTCAAATTCTTAGTCCCAGTCTCTCTAGTTCTTGATTTTTTAACGACTTGGTCTTTCAAGCACAGAATGATTTTAAATAGAGACCAGGCATTAATAGAGATAGAGAGTACACTATAGAGATATATGTTTATATGGTTTTGTTTTTAATTGCACACAGGCAAACCACTCCTCGTATCTAAAACAAATGTTCCATCATTTTCAGAGAAAAGTCTGTTTTTAAAGAAATTCATTCTTTGCAGCAGTGAAGATTGCAACTCTTGCTCATTCCCCGATTTCAGTGATTGTAAGACTATCCCTCCTCTTCCCATTCATGGGGTGGTAATTACTGGTGGGGAAATATTTGGCCACCCATTGAATAAATACAGCTGTGGGGGTTCAGCTGTGCTGGGGTTTGTAATGAACACAGCCGGCAAATATGGTGTTTTAGTTTTCGAAGAAAAAAACAAGATGTAAGGCTAATGCAGAGTTGTCAAACTCACAGCCCATGGGCTGGATGCATCAAACGCTGGCCATGTCTGGTTTAGTGAAGGGGGGAAAAAGTCATGATATCCTGTGATGCTGCCGTGATGATGTGGGTTTGACACCCCTGGGCTAATGTCCATTGGGAAGACCATTGGGATAAGGCAGGGGTCCCCAAACTTGGCAACTTTAAGACTTGTGGACTTCAACTCCCAGAATTCTGGGAGTTGAAGTCCACAAGNCCCAAACTTGGCAACTTTAAGACTTGTGGACTTCAACTCCCAGAATTCTGGGAGTTGAAGTCCACAAGTCTTAAAGTTCCCAAAATTTAGAGACCTCTGGGATATGAGCTAGTCGTGCCATGCCATCAAATCTAGTTTTTTACTGTTTTATCTCCTTTTTTCCTTCATTTGAGTTGTTAAAATAAAATTAAAGTATATACTGGAGACTCAGCATGCATTCTTTACCCTATTTTGGAAGCAAAATCTCAGATGCCACCAAGTGCCACTTTAAAGGGGCTAAGCATGCCATCCACTCCTATTGTATAGGTTGGAACACATCCACGGGTGCAACTTCCTTATCTACAAAAGGATTAATCCAAGGTTCCTTATAACTTCTCAAGGGTTACATTTAATCTTTTTGCCACCACTTGTTGAAGTCATCAGAAATATCCTTTTTAATTGCCTGGGAAATCTGCTTTCTATCCTCCACAAGCCAGGGTAGAAAGTTATGATAAAAGTTTTATTGTAAAAAAAATTATTGGGTTTTAAAAATGTGCTCTGCAGATGAGTAATTTATATAAGAAAATTTCTGCCTTAGCATACAAAACACCTGTAAACAGATAATAATAGAAAACAGCATTTGCTCCAAAGGTTTCGTTTATCGATCCTGACATGGTTTCAGAGTTTTTAATCTTTCAAAAGACTTGCTCTGGAGAACATCATTAATACTCAAGGTTTTTCACTAACCTTGTGAATAAGGAAGAGATAAAATGTAATGAGAAATAAACATTTGTATGGATGTTTAATCTATTTCTTCAAACTGACCTCAGATTTCATTTTGCCAGAATTCAACATGAGTTTCAAAGTTGGTGAAACTTTCCTTCCAAGGTAGCTATTTTGAAACAAAGGCATTTGCAGTGATGAATGATTTTCGATCACTGTTGTGGTGCCAAGGCTAGAGCCTTGTAGATAGGAAGCATCTGAGCCATATCTCATATAGCCATAAACCTAGTAAATGTGCTGCTGATTACAGAATCAGAATGCTCAGATCTCCCACCAATCCATCAGTCTATCCCAGCCTCGAGTTACAAACTCTTGCAGAATTTTCCACCGCAAAGGATTTGATAAGAGGGTTAAATGACCTTTGACTCAACTATGTAAAGAAATGTATCTCTCAAACATAATGAGGCTCTCTTTAAGAGCAGCGAGGTTCATTTGCTTGAACCATGTGTTGTGTAGCACAACCTGTAGACTCTAGTGTGTACTGTAGGAACAAAGCCTTTCTATATGCCTTGAATACATACACATAAAAGTGTAAAATGCCTTCCAAAATTGCTTGGAGTCTCCTGTAAGAGTTCCTCCATCTGATTTCTTCATGTACTTAAGTGCTTTCATATATCATATTTTTGAGTGTGCTTCATTGAAAATAATGAGAAGGATGGGTGATCCTTTCATCCATCTCCTCCCACTTGTAACTGTATGATTGTAACTTGGTTGCCTGTATCATTACTATTTATATTGACTGTTTCCTAGTAAGATTTGATTGCTTATTTGTACTCTATGACTATCATTAAGTACTCATTTGTATCTATTCTATCATTAAGACTATCATTTGTACTCTATGACTATCATGTTGTACCTTATGATTCTTGACGAATGTATCTTTTCTTTTTATGTACACTGAGAGCATATCCACCAAGACAAATTCCTTGTGTGTCTAATCACACTTGGCCAATAAAAGAAAAGAAAAGAAAAGAAAGAAGAAAGAAAGAAAGAAAGAAAGAAAGAAAGAAAGAAAGAAAGAAAGAAAGAAAGAAAGAAAGAAAAGAACAGAAAGAAAAAGAATTGTAATGGCAAGTCCCACTGCAACCCTCTTGAGGTGGCCCTTCAAAGTTACAACAGCAATGAAAATAATGACTTATAATTAGTCCTCTCACTTATAATGATCCCATTATTCCCAAGGTCAGGTGATAAAATTTTGGGTGCTTGGCAACTGGTATATATTTATGATGGTTTTAGCATCCCTAGGTCATCATTTATGACCTTCCCATCTGGTTTCCAACAAGCAAAGTCAATGGAAGGTTGAATAGCTGGATTTGCTGAATAACTGCATTTCACTTAACAACAGTGATGATTTGCTTAATGTCCATAGCAAAAAATAATAACATTGGGCAGGACTCATTGAACAATCAACTTGCTTAGCACTGGAAATTCTGGTCCCAAATTGGTTGTAAGTTGAGGACCACGTGTATCTGAATTGGTTCAGAGTCCCAAATCCTTTCACCTCTAGGATTTGTGCAGAAGAGCTGATTAGTTGAAGGTCAATTCATATTAGTCCATCTGGAGACTAATGCCAGATTAAGGAAAATTTTCCCAATTCAAAGGAGAGATGGATGCATTCTCCAATAGTAAAAGGTCCATTGTAAGTCAAAGGGCATCGAAGCTATGGATTTAAGTGAGGATTTGAACCCTTCCAGATGAATCTCTTCCCACAATTCATGCCCTTTCAAAGCACCCCTAGGACTCCAGCTGAAAAAGGCAAAATTTTATCTAAGTCCTCTCAAGATCGGAACAATGTGAAAATAGGTGTATAAAAGGGTTGAAATTTATATTATTTTATAAATAATATAGTAAAATACTTGGTAAAAGAGAAGGGACATTTTACCATTCTTTTTCTATTCTGCTGTCTCCAGGTATTACAATGTCCACTATCCAGACTTCTTAACAATCATTAAGTCTGCGGTGTTGTGTGGCAGATGCTCGTCTGTTTGAATTCTAAAATCCCAGAACACTTTAGCTTCTTCATTATTGTTATTAGCTGCCATATTCCAATGCATTCTGGATTAACTATGTCTAACATAAACAAAATCATGGGAAAAGTTGAACATTCCTGCTTTGTTACACGAGGCCCTTTTAGTGTCTAGAGATCAACCTTCTCCATAGTCCCAACATTCTGGAAGATTTCACTGGAAAATGTGGGCTTAGATAGCAAAGGGCTCTTATGTACTACAGCAAATGTGTGCAACATTTCTCCCTTGAGTACTACTAAGATCTTCCCTGGCTGAGAAAAAATATTGAGAAGGGATCTGGAGTTGAGGCCAATAGCTTCCTTGGAGTTCTTCCCATATCCTGACCAAGCAATTCTGCAAACAACTCCATTCAAGATAGAATGATAGGTTCAAAGGCAGCGATGGCCCATCACCAAAATTTTGGCAGGCCGGCCACAAATGGAGCCAAACAGCTGGGAAAGAAAACAACAAGGGGAGAGTTTTTCCCTGATTTCTCCTAAAAAAAAAAAAAGCAACAGAAAAAACAACAAGGGCTGACTTTTTCAGAACTAAACTTTCTGGCCAACAGGACAGTATCAGGGGCAGGGAGGGGGGAGCTGAATAAAGAACTGTAATTTCTTCCATCCCATCTGCCTCAAAGCCACAAAATGGAACCTTGGACGACAAAATAACATTCCATCAGTGATAGTCAGAGGGCAGCTGCTGGATGAGGGTGAGGTACCATAGTCAGCAATTCCAATTCAGCCCATTATTTCTGCCACATGCTCCCTAAGCTCTACCAAACAATTTTTTTTTCACACTTCTAGAATTATGGGTTTTTTAAAAAAAATATTGTTATTTTCATTTTTATTACCCTATCTCATTGAACTATGCTAGGGGTCTTCAAACTTGACAGTTTTAAGACTTGTGGACTTCAACTCCCAGAATTCCTCCTCCAGTCATATTAGCTCAGGAATTCTCGGAGTTGAAGTCCACAAGTCTTAAACTGGCCAAGTTTGAAGACCCTTGAACTATACTTTCCTCTTTGTTTTATATTTGTAGAGTTGCCTCATCTTGGATCTTCTATACAAGTAGTCCTCGACTTACAGCAATTCATTTAGTGACCGTTCAAAGTTACAATGGCATGGAAAAAAAATGACTTATGACCTTTGAAGCCTCCCCATGATCATGTGACCAAAATTCAGTTGCATGGCAACTGGTTCATATTCATGACCTTTCCCAAGATCATATGGTCACCTTTTGTGACCTTTTGACAAACAAAGTCAATGGGGAAGCCAGATTCACTTAATAACTGTGTTGCTAACTTATCAACGGTGACGATTCACTTAATAATTGTGGCAAAAAAAGATCATAAAATGGAGCAAAACTCACTTAACAAATGTCTCACTGAACAACAGTAATTTTGGGCTCAATTGTGGCCATATGTTGAGGGCTACTTATATAACAGTCTCTGCCAAACTAGTATTCTTCAGGTCCCAGAACTCCCAGCTAGCAGAGCCAGTGGAATTCTGGGAGTTCAGGATCCTCTGCCAAGCCTCAACGTCCCTGCCTGCAAGAGAAAGAATCATGAAGGTCACCTGTCCACAAGGCCTTTTAGTAATGGTTCCTGTTAGCACAAAGGAGGTGGTCTGTCCTTGAGAAATTACTCGACAATTCCGCCTTTGGAGAAATTCAGAAAAATTATCTTCTCCACAGAGGTGGAATTCAAAATTTTTTACTACCGGTTCTGTGGGCATGGCTTGGTGGGTGTGGTATGGCTTGGTGGGCATGGCAGGGGAAGGATACTGTAAAATCTCCATTCCCTCCCCACCCCACTAACCTGCTTTCCAGCTCTGTTCTCCTGTGCAGGGCAACAAAAGAAGACCCAGCCGATCAGCTGGGACTCAATGGGAGACAGAGAATAGATGGGGATGGAACCAGTCAGAGGTGGTATTTGCCAGTTCTCCAAATTACTCGAAATTTCTGCTACTGGTTCTCCAGAACAGGTCAGAACCTGCTGAATACCACTTCTGCTTTCCCAAAATTTCTGGCCATCAGTGTGATGAATTTTTTTTAAAGGATTTTGTACCTAGTTATAATAGAAAGCCAGATAAGAAAAGGGAAAATTCCATTAGAAAGGGACTTCATTTTAAAATCTATTTGATCCATTATTTGTCTTACCCCTTGCTCTTTTCTTGCAGTCTCCACAATCTAATTATATATATATATATTCTGCCTGAAATGTCATTCAAATTATGTATGATTTAACTATTCCCAACTGCAGGATAATTTTTCCAGTGCATAGTTATCTGAAAAAAAAAAAGAGGAACATTTCAATACAGTTTTGGCCATAATCCAGAAAAGAATTGATGTAACCAAGGACTCACTGATCTCCACAGGCTTGTATGCTTATGACTGTCTGCTGGATTGAACCCAGGAACTTATTGTTGTTGTTGTTTTTTTTTATAAAAATAACAATTTGAATTTTTAAACATCCATGCAGTTCATGCTTCCAAAGCCAAATGAATTTCTAGATAACAACACCCCTCATATACAATTGTATATCAAAATTAGAATGTTATGTATGAAAGCCTATACTTTGATTTTGAATTATGGCAATATCAGCATATTACAACAGGTAGGATGTGAGACCAGAAAAGTTAACTTCTATACAAGAAAAATATATAAAGATATTGGGAGTGGATGAAAATGAGGAAATCTGTCATTTATTTTATTTACTTGGAATATTGCTGGATGCAATCTTGGTAAGACTATGCTTACAATACGGCACCCAGTTTAGGTTCCCACAACATAAGATGTTGAGACACTTGAACAAGCACAGAGAAGAGCAACAAAGAGGGGACTGGAGGATAAAACATACAAAGAATGGTTGCAGGAATTGGATATGTCTAGTTTAATGAAAAGAAGGATTAGGGGTGATATACAGGTGAAATTCAAAAAATTAGAATATTGTGCAAAAGTTCATTTATTTCAGTAATGCAACTTAAAAGGTGAAA
>BHFT01025454.1:0-64572 GCA_004320025.1 Laticauda laticaudata | reverse complement strand
CTGAACAATATATAGTTGCAATGATACAAAGTTGCAAACATATGAATGCCACATAGTTACTACACTTATTGCTCTTTATGGTACAAACATCTGACTATCTAAGGGACCAGTTGTCTGGAGAGTAGACATGTTCCGGAACACCTTGATTAAATAACATCATTTTGAGGGACCCAAGAAGTTCACCTACTTTGTAGAAGTTCCTGCTCTCTGGAAGAGACTTTCAGATTACAAATTATTTCTGAATGAGAATGAGAGAATGTGGCATATCCCTTTCAAATATACCTGAGGTATGCTGATCCTTATCTGGGCACTCATGGCCTTGCTATTAGTTGATGTATGACCTTCTCCACCAGTTTCATGTAGATTTTAAACAGAAAAAAAAAAATGTAGCACTCCACAACAGAGGATCTCAGAACTTGATTTCTATGTTCTTGATTTCTAAGTCCACAACATCACTGACTGTAACTGGCCATGGATAAAACAGAACTATCTTAAAACAGTGTCTCTCACTCCCAATATCTGAGATAGTATTAAAGAATTCTATGAACTATTTGAGAAATTTCTCAAATTTGATATATTGAGGATATATGGACTTCACCTCCCAGAAGTCCACACATCTTAAAGATGCCAAGATTGAAAGACACTGATCAATGGCATTAAAAGCCCCACTAACAATCTTCTTAACAATCTTTGTTAGGAAGGGTATGTTAGAGACAAGATAATAATTTTCCAGACTAGCTGGGTGTTGATTTTATGAATAGGGAGCAAACCACCACTTCTTTCAAAGGCAGAGGCACTTATTCTCTCAAAAATGCATTTTGCATGACTCTAATTTAGCCTTCTCTCAGCTCTCAGGAGACTTTCATCAATCAGAAAATTACTGATATAACATATACATGATGGACCTGCTGATCTGGAAGATTCCGCCTGCCTTCTTAGATTTAAGAAGAAATTCATCCTACATGACTTACAAGATAAAGCTTTCTTCACCTCAAGAAGATGGACCCAGTTAGTATCTTTATCCAAACAAATCTGAATTATTTTTTAATCTCTAGGTGTACTGCAAATTCTTCAGTTCTTCTTGCCCATTATTCCCCAGAAAGAGCTTGGGTAACTTTAAAGAAGGCCACTGGTCATATTGTAGATGAGGAGAGCCTTATTATAGGTAGAAGCAGCATTCAAGAAAGAGTCCATGGCCCTGAGGAAATGGTGATCATGTTGTGAGGTAGATCTCAGAAAGACAGAATTTGGCTTTAGGTTGCCTAGCCTATAATAGTAGAAATTCTGAAAATAATGGTGTGAATAGAACAAGAGGGGCAAACCATATCATCGATGCAGGAAATTTTATGATTAATTTTATCTCATCAGTACTTAAACATTAGAACCAGCCTGTGTATTCTATTAATTGGAATTAATCAGATTTGATGCCACTGGATCAAAATAAGGTTTTGGTTTTAAATTATATTATTTGTCTGTCTTGGAATTTCCAAGAAGCCTTATTAATTATTAAATCTGAACTTATCCTGTTTGATGCAGAAGAAAAAAGATCCAGATAGATGACCTACAATTTCCTTACATATTTTAAATAAAATAAGTGCAATGAAGATGAATATAATTGCAAGGTTGAGTTACTGATAATTTTAGATACTTAGTCTATTAAATTTTATTAAATTTTATTAAATTTTAAACTCATGAATGCATTTGTTTAGCAAGGAATTCCCCAAAAAATTTTATAGCACAAAGGCAAACTATTTGTTAAGAAAAGTGATTTAACTTTCCATACTTTCAAGTTTATTACTGTACATTCATACAAATTTGATCACTATCTCGTACAAGCAATTTTAAAAATGCTATTCTTTGCTGGCTCAACCTGGGAGTTATCTACTTGCCCTGTATTCCAAATTCTCTATGGTATTCATATCCTTTTTCTTTTTTTATTTGTTTAATTACTTTGCCACCAATCCTGCCATGAAACTTTCAGAGCCTACATTTATTGCTATAAGACAAATATGAAAATTATTGGATTACACATTTTTAAAGATTTTTATCTCAACTTTATTACTTTTTAAGTAAGTCAAGGTGGCAAAAGTACAAAATACTCTTTCCTCCACCCCCAAGAATAACCTTGTGAAATGAGTTGGGCTGAGAGACAAGTACTGGCCTAAAGACAAAGCCTGTTTTTCATGCCTAAGGCAGGATTAAAACTCAGGACAAAACTCATTTTTAAGTCAATGCCATAATCACTAAAGTTAAATAATTTAAATAAGCAATAATAAATAAACAAACTTAAAATCTACCTGTTTATCAATTACATATTTATGTTTTAATCCTAGTTTTAAAATGCTACCTAAATCTTAGAGGTGCAGGGAGGAACGCATTAAACTAAGCATTTCAAACCACTATAAAGAGCCAGTTTGGTTGAAATACCCAATTAGAAATAAGGATATTATAAGTCTCTTTTGTATGGAGTGATTTTGGGCCAGGCACTCTCTCTCAGCCCAACCATCTTACAGGTTTGTGGTTGTAGGGAACAATAAGAGACAGGTATGTTAGGTAATTTTGCTGCATCACTGTCTGTATGCATGTATATGCATGTGTATGTATATGTGTTGTATGTGTGTGTAAGTATATGTGTTCATATATACATATACATATATACAAACACATACACTAAGGAGACAGAGATGATAATAGATAGATGATGATGGAAATACACACATACATATTTGACTTAATTCAGCAGTAACAAATGTTCTTAAAACTTTTGTGGAATTAAAACATGACTTACCTCACAAATTGATTTATCTCACAAATTTGGTAGCATGTTCAACTTAAGCACCTGCTATGTAGCATATTTGTTTCAGGACCCTTGTTACTTTTAAAGCTGCACAATCATAGCAATTACTTGTGTGGTTTTGGAATAATAAGCCTGGGTCCTACTAAAGCAATGGAAGAATTAAATTAGATTTGTGTTATCTAAAAAACACAGCAGCAGCTTCAGCAAAGGAACAAAAGAAAAGAATGCATACCTACTAGGTGGCTAAGAATACATTTAGTGATGGTTGATTACAAGATATTTTTCAGGAGTTTGAGCACTAACCCACATGGCTTGGTTCTGTACTACTAATGTTGGCCTTCAGCTGTCATCAACAGCATTGTTAATATGGCCCTGTTTGTTAAGATTGCATACATTCTTCTTGGCTAGATTCCCCACTGTCTTCAATCTATCAAGAAATCAAGAATTCTGGATTTGGGAGAATAAAGTGGTCTCAAATAATTAATAAACTGGAAAGAGAAAATAGATTATCAACATGTGCTATTTGTTAACAATTTCCAGTGAATAACTTTCAACCAAAGTTATGCAGCTATTTAGAAAATGATTTCTAGATGTTTCTTTTTCCTTTGTATTTTCTTTGCCACTCTAAGTTTATTAACTTTGTGGCTGCATTAATCCTGTAATGCTGATGTGCCCTTTTGATTTTTTTATGAGCTTCTATAAGAAAATAATGTATTAAAAACAAATACAATGGTACCTTAGTACTGAACTGCTTCAAAAGTTTTCATATTTGGCACTCAATGCATTTTGACACAAAAATGTCCCAGTACTCAGTGCTTGTTTAGTACTTGATGTACTGCCATAGGAAGAGGGGGACAGCTGTGGAGAATGGACAGGAAGTCTGCTATGCTAGGAAGATCACTGCAAAAGGAGGGGGTTGGCCACACAGTGCAGATAGGAAGTTGGTCATTCTGGAAAGGTTGTTGACATAAGAAAAGGGAGAGACAGAAAATTCTTTCCAGCCAAAACAAAGGGTACATGGTAAGTCAGGGGATTTGTTTGGGACTCATCATTTTTAATATTCATCGGATCTCCCAAAAGTAATTAACAGTGAGAATCAAAGTACCATTGTAAAGAAAAAGAGTTAAACAGCAAGTAGATGAGACCTTTTCTCTCAATCCTTCAGATCCTGGAACTAGATCAATTTAAGTGTAAGTTTCAGTGAAAATTAAGCAGTGCACTTCACAAGGATTGTTATGCGTGTTCTAATATGTATTAAAAAAAGAATTATTTTGAGGATATCTTAAATGTTGAAATTTAAATTTCCAGCATTAAATTCTTTGGCCATGTTAACATACTATTTTCTTCTCCTTTTGCTTCCTTGTTTGTTTTATTTTTTAAAAGTAAATAATTAAAAAATAAACAAGATTTTTTTTGTTTGCTGAAGCAACATAACTTTGATAGATTATTCTTAGAATTAAGAAATTTAAAAATAATTATACATTATATTTGCAATTGATTTGGTAAAGTAGTTGCTATAGCATGCTGTAAACATCAGGCATCCAATATGACTTTAACTTAGTTAGATGCGAAAACTATCATTTGGAATGAAGGCTGGTAAGAATTATGAATGAAGAGGAATTTATGGACAGTGAACTAGAATGCTGCAAGAAAGTTGAAATGGCTTATTATTGCCAGAACGATTAAATCATATTATGTTTAATTTCTCTATGAATGACTAAGATGAAGGCTTTCATATTGCACTCATTAATCTGGCTGTCTTTAATGAAATAGTAGAAATTAGAAATGCCAATTCTCATGTGAGAATACTAATAACAAGCCTACACATATCCAATAGTATATATGGAATTTGCAGAAAAGCTCAGTAAGATAGAATAGTGGCATTTAAGATATCATTTCATTGTCTTCTCTTATTTCTTTTATGTCAGTTTGACTTGTTTGGCTCTCCTCAAAACAGCAAAATACTGAAAAATTAAACAGCAAGTACAAAATTAACTACAGAAACCTGACTCACACACAAACTCCAGCTGCATCTTTCTTGTACTATCTGTACTATCCCATATTTCTCCCTTATGGTTGGGGAGGTTTAATAACTTTTGTTTATATAAATAATGGAAGTCACATCTTGAACAAGTAGAGATAGGTTATCACTTTTATTTGACAGCACAAGGGTGGGCATTTAGTTCTTCCCAGTAGGAAGCCTATAATTTTAAAGCATGTTGAAGAGTACAAAATCAGGATAGACAAAATCCTACCGTGTTTCTTCAACAATACGGCCTCCCCCAATAGGAAGTCCCAGCATTCTTTATAGGCATAAAATCAAATTAAGCCCCTCCCCTCAAATTAAGGCCTATATTACACATGCGAAATGGGGGGCATGGGAAATTGGTGAGGGGACTGACATTAGGAGTACTTTTGTTTGCATACCTGGATATGGTGCTGCCTGCGTTGACTTCAGCATTGGTGGGGCACTTCATATCAGGAGACCTTCCGCCATTGCTTTACCTTTTCCCCGTGCTGCTGTGTGGTGTTCAGAGCAACACCACAGCATTTGGCGGCAGCTATACACGGCAGCCAGGGCTCTCCCTGCAACCAGAGCCCAGCGAGACACTTCAGCTTCAGTGCTCCTGTCGCTGCTTCCCTTTGCCTTTGAAGGCAAAGCCAGTTTTCTTTAAAAAACAACACCTTCCCTGCCCGAGAGGGCAGCTCAACCCCACTTGGGAGGTGAATCTTCCGGGGCTTGAGCACAGGATCAGCCCATCCCAGAGAAGCACCAGTTGACATCCTGCATGGCGCTGGGCAGAGTGTGAAGAGCTTTGCCTGGGGCCCCAGCGCAGCTGACAGGTGGGCCCTCCTGCCCGGTGGCAGAGCTCTTGCCAAGGCAGTGAGCGCCTCCCCGCTGGACCCTCTGCTCATCCGTCAGAGTCGTGTGGGCTAGGCAGACCTGGAAAGTGAGCCGGCAGTTGCACACTCGCCTGACAAACTAAGAGCTTGGGCCAACCTGAGCTTGGCTTCCTTCCCAAGTCCCTCAAAGCCCGAAACCCAAGAGCTGCCCGAGGGCAGTGATAGCACCCACCCGTCCGTTGACAGGCGAGGTGAGATGAGAGCAGCACCAACTTCCCTGGCCGGCGGGTCTGGCAGAGTGAGCCCGAAGCCGCCTGTCCTTTCCATCCCTCGCCCAGCCCATCCCATCCCCATGCATCTCTAAACATGCCAGCAGCTCCAAATGCTGCAGCGGCCATGGGCATCGGCCTCACTCGGTGGGGCTCAGCTCAGAGGAGGACACGGTGCAGGCTGACTGCATCCAGTTTTGGTCACCACATTATTAAAAAGATGTTGAGACTCTAGAAAAAGTAAAGAGAAGAGCAACCAGGATGATTAGGGGACTTGGAGACTAAAATATATGAAGAACTGTTACAGGAACTGAGCATGGCTGGTCTAGTGAAGAGAAGACCAGGGGAGACATGATAGTGGTTTTCCAATATTTGAGGGCTACCAGAGGGAGGAACGGGGTCAAGCTATTTTTTTTTTGATTAAGTTTTATTGATTTTTAAGACAAAAAAACAAAAAACAAACAAAACATTAAAAACATCCAGCTTTCTTCAATAAGTATACAAACTTGTATACTTACTTATACAAACATAAAGTATACAAAAGTGTGTCAGTTGGTTTACAAATTTTTTGTCCATTGATTTCATCGTCTCAATTACAGTTACATTACATAATAAACTCATATTATCAAAAATTGATATCTAGTATTATTAATCAATCATTTGACTATAATTTTGTTCATTATAACTTTGCGAGATAGCTATACTTAGTTTATTTATAACAATTCATATAGTCCTTCCAAATCTATCTTAAAAACAGTTTATTATATGTAATTAATAATAAATAATAAAAGAAATCATCTTTATATATTCCATTATTTTCTTATAATTCTACATATTCTATTCTATATTTTGTTATTTAGCCATTGATAGAAAAGGTCCCCAATTTTGTAAAATTGTTTATCCTCTTGTCTCTAATTTCAAATGTCAATCTACTCATTTCAGCACATTCCAGTATTTTCTTAATAATTTCCTCCTGCAATGGTATTTTCTCATTTTTCCAATTTTTACAAAAATACAATCCTAGCTGCTGTTAATACATTTACAATCAAATATTTTAAAATATTTTCTGTATGTATCAGGTAGAATTCCCAATAAAAAATATATCTGGTTTAAATCTATGCTGCTTTTTAGTCATTTTTTCCAATTCATGTGTGGATTTTAGTCAATATTTTTTGCCTTCTCACAAGTCCACCATTATTGGTAATATGAGCCAGGTATGGTAATATGAGCCAGGTAAGCTATTTTCTAAAGCACCCTGCTAGAGGCAGACAAGGAATATGGAATGGAAACTGAACAAGGAGAGATTTAACCTGGAAATAAGGAGAAACTTTCTGACAGTGAGAACAATCAACCAATGGAGCAGCTTGCCCACAGAAGTTGTGGGAGCGCCATCACTTGAGACTTTCAAAAAGGGATTTGACCACTTTTTGTCAGAAATGGTGTAGAGTCTCCCGCTTGGGCAGGGGGTTGGACTAGATGACCTTCAAGGTCCCTTCCAACTCTGATTATTTGTATCTGTATCTGTATCTGGTAGGCCATACTATGTTTCTGAGTTCTGCATGGAACTCAGGCCATACTATGTTTCTGTTGAAAGATCTCTATTGAATATCAATTACTACCTGATGCAACTTGGCATTCCCTTCAAACTGTGAGTTTTCTCATATACATCTTTCTTTTTTGAGTTTTCCCATTCTATATATGTCAGCTGTATGTACACTAGGAAATTTAAAAAGCAATTTATTGACATATTAATATTTTAACAGAGAGACAGAGACAGAGAGAGAGACAGAGAGACAGAGACAGAGACATGAACATATATATACACATACAGAGAGAATGTGAATATGTATTCTTTGTGTTTCATTTTGTTAGCCACATTCACATCCCACATGTACAAACAATTATATTACAAGAGATGCTGTTTTTTCAAAGGAAAACTTTAAATTAAAGTTTTGCCATTTTTCCCATAAAGATTTGTTTCTGCAAAAATAAATCTATTTTTTGATCTCTTGACAACACTTTTGGATGTATACTGCAGTCTTAAAACACATAGCACCTGGAGAGTCTGAGTGCTTGTTCAGTTTTTTTAAAAACAAATGTTATAAAAAGAATAAAATGAACTGAGCCAAACTTTTTTCCTCTCTCTTTTGTAATTTCACCAGTGGATTTTTTTCAATGATTCTTTTTGTGTGTGTGTGTGGTTTAATATTAAAAAAGAGGAGTGTGATTATAAATTCTTTTAACAATATGGCAACAGACACTAAAAATAAAATAAAGTAACAAGCACAGATGATAGTTTTCCTGTATTGTATTATTGTTGTTATTGATTAAGAATGTCTGTGATTTTTTTAATTGTTGCTCAATTATCTTGAGCTATCTGTTTATATTATATTTCTTGCATACATTCTAAGCTTGGTTTTATAGAAACTTCAATAAAGAAAGTAGCTTAAGAGTTTATTCTTGCCTCTAGTGTCTTCTGTCTCATTAGTATAAAAATTAAAATAGTCCTATCAACAATCTTCATTCATTTTTGGTGTTAATATGAATATATTATAAATATAATATGTTTTCTGCTGTTACTTACTATTCCTTACAGAAAGTAAAGATTTCAAACTAGCTCTATTATTTTCTAACCTGGGGTAGTGTTATGCTAATGTATCATAAATTTATAAATCTTTATATCTGATTTTCTGGAACTTATTTCTTCAATATGCTCAGATGCTGTTTTATTATTATTTCTGAAATCAATCAACTTCAAACTCTAAGGATAGTGAGACCATTAGCCTTGATGGTCTCCAAACAATACAGCTGACCTTTAATAAATGGTAAATTAAAGAACTCCTTTTGTCCACTGAAAGGATATGATTGATACATATTTTGCTGGACTCTATTTAGTACATAGTTAAGATGTAAGAGTTCATGAACAGTCAAAAATGCCTAAATAGCTCATGTTATCTACACTGACAGACCACATATTCTGGGAAACCATAAAACAGATTATGAGAATAATAGCTTTTTCTTTTATTTTCCACAACTAGTATTCATAGGACATGTATCTTTGAAAAATATACAATCCCTGATGTTGTGTTCAAATCCATGTTATTTTTAGCAACAGTACAGTACTAACAATATCTATCTGTATTTAACATTCCAGGATCAGTCATCAACTAAGTGGTGTCTGCTAAAGTTATTATGATTAGCAGCTATTCAAAAATCCGTCAAATCTTTTAATGCCATCAAAGACATTGACTGACCTGAGTCTGCATCTTGAGACAATACTTTCCCTAGTTTAAATTAATGCTATAGTGTGAAGGATTGCTTTATTTTATTATCTCTGAATTTTACATTTTTCCTGTCTAACCTAGTACTTTTGTTTCAGTAACAAGGAAGGATTCCCCCCGCATCAAGTCAACACATGTCAGTTTTTTTCTGCTTATACTTATGTTTTCCTTCTAATGATGACTATTTTAATCTTTGAAAATATCTGAGGTAAAACAACAGTCCAATCATTTTATACCCATTGTGAACCATTAGACATCATTAAACCCACCAACTATACATAGCAAGTAGCTTTTGTCTGGTAGATTTGAGGTCAGTAAGTACCTACAAATTATTATTAAATACCTTTGAAATTAATACATTATTGAGTGATTAATGTTAGTCATAAATAATCTGTTCTTTATTTTATTTTGTTTCTGCTAATGGTGGTCCTGCTAATAATCTGCATGATGGTACAGTGGTTAGACTGTGGTGTTTCATGCTATGTCTGTTCACTGCCAGGAGTTTGATCCTGACAGGCTCAAAGTTGATGAAATCCTCTTTCTGAGGTCAGTATAATGAGGACCCAGATTGTATGCTGATTCTGTAAACTGCTTAGAGAATGCTTAAAGCACTATGAAACATACATAAATCTAAGTGCTATTGCTATTGCTTATCTGGCCTTATATCATTCAGAGTTTTAAAGATGATAACCAGAATTGCAAATTATATCGACAACAAAACTGGAGTTTGTTCAGCTCATGTAACTGTAAGATAATATGGCCAAAACACAGGATGCTTAGAATTGCATATCCCACTATATTTTGGACCAGTTATAGTTTTTGGATAGTCTTCAAGATTAGTGCCATTCAGAGGGGATGGTCTTCAAGGTCAGCCCCAAACAGAGCATATCACAACCTGGTAGATGAATAATAATGCCAAATGCAATATTAACATTTGACTGATTGTGCAATAAACCATAACAATTCATCAAATTTATATGCTGCCCAGCATCCAGCAAAAGTAGTCTACCTGAGAAATGACAAAGTTGAGTGATTGTGAATAAGCCTCCTAGTCCTCCTAGGAATTTCTTAGAACAGCTTGAAAATGGAGGTTATCAAAATTATTGTAAGGTCATAATATATGGTTGATGACAGAATATACATCCATATACAGAATACACTCTATAAATACACAGTATTCAGGATGGGAAGAGCAAGTACAGAAGATGCTATTAATTGACTAAACAAGCTTGTGTTTTGACTTTATTATCGAGTACATACAACATGGAAGTATTATAAATATTATAGACTTCGAAAATTTTATTCTGAAAGTTTTTAAAAAGCAAGTAGCACTTAGTTTGTGATTAAATATTTTTGTGATTAAATCTTTTTGTGTTTAGCACATTAGCAAAATTTGATTAGAGTGATTTGAATAACCAATTGATTGATTGATTTTTAGTAATAAGCAACTTTTTTTTTATTTTTATTTATTATTTATTATTTTTACTTTTGATTTGTTCTCTAACATATCAATTAACATTTATTAATTATCAACATTCATTAAGTAACTGTCCACCTATCACATTAACAAGCTATTTTGTAATGATTACCGTTTACTATTGCCATTGACCATGCACAAATTCCAAACAAACAAAAAGAAAAATATCTCTACCAATGCCTCCCAGACTCCTGCACCCATGTTTCAAATGTCTTGAAGACTATTAAATGAAAGTGAAGATTTACATTCCAAATGCCACCTATCGATTAATCTAGCCCACCCTGCCTGGCTTAAACACAAACAACCAACCTAGCCTCATATGGTTTAAAAATAGATAACTATAATAATTTCTATGTCCATCATCGTTTCTCGTTCCTAAGCTAAACAAACTGAGTTTTACCCTACCTCACAGAGTTGAAAGCATAGAATCACTCATTCACTTCAATAGAAGAATGTCTTAGACAACACAATTTGAACAACACATACAAGCAAGCCTAATTTCTCTTGCGAAAAAAAAAAAAAACAGCACGAGAAGTTGCAGATAACTATCAGCTCAAAAATCAAATCTCCACAACACCACAACCACTAACCTCAACTAACAATCACAACTTACATAAATAACCACCAAACCACAGCCACAACAATTACTATCCTTCAAATTAATTCCTAAATATATCTTCCTTTACTCATTCCCAACCGACTGAAAACATCGTGCATATGATAAGACACAGAAAACATCAAAATGCCATCTTTATTGGCCTCAAAGGCATCCAATCCACCTCCCGACGGAGATTGAACAGATGAAACTCAACCAAACGTCGCTACGTCAGATCTCTTGGGTCACTCCTATTCAGCAAACTACATACTAACAAACATTTCTTCTGAAGATATAATTTGAAATAACCAGAGATGGCCATGGTACAATTACAATCAGACGACTCTTCTGCCCCAAGAATTTTTGTGGAGTTGTATTGCAAAAATGAGTCCAGCAAAGACACATAATTCATTCATACCAATAAACATGTTCATTGCACATACCCAACCACGATAAAAACCAACCAACAATCACCAACCCACAAAAAACTTTGACGCGTCAAGGACCTCCTCAATTATACGGCGATAGTACTATATCCATTACCTGCTCAAAGAATCCGCTCCCGATTTGAAACTCGTGCCAGCAACTTCAAAAAACTGTTCCTAGACAATGGAGAAAAGGACCTTTATACTGGCTTACAGAGTGATTGTGTCAATAGAAAGTCACACCAACCCACAACTGCCGCACCCAGTCGCATCCCCATTCAATCCAACATCACTCAAAACTCAGGTCATGATGCCTTATACTTATCTTCTATTCCAACCTTCAACTCTGCCTTTAAATGCAAGCTTATTTCAATGCCAAGAAGCCTTGTAAATAAAAACACCTGAATTTCTCCTCTTACATAATATGGCTAATTCAACCATTTATATTTGTCTTGAAACATGTGATCAACGCCATCTCTCCCTGACTCCATTACCAGTCAGTTAAGATGGGATCTATTTCACTGTTTACGCGTCAGATCTATTCGAAATCCCGTTCAGAAGGAGTTGGTGTTGCTATTCTTCTATGACAAAGTCCCGGTGGTATCAAATAAAACATCAAGTTACCAGGACATAATAGAACTAATTACACTAGAGACCTCAACTGTTGAACTGTCCTTAATATATTTTCATAATTTTTGGTTTTTACTATGTTTACAGAGCCCTTGATTATTGACACGAACATGCCCAAAACAATCTAAATACACTTCCTAGCATTGTGCAGCCATCCTGCCCACACACTTTTATCTTCTTGGCTGACTTCAATCTACCTTTCATATTAACTGGACCTTTAATGAATGCAATACAACTGAACCACACATGAAAACCTTCTACAATGCTCCCAGTAACAAATCTGGGTCTAGGAACAACACTGGTACTTGAGCGTAACCAACACACACTAGACTTTTTACACTTGCCTCGGATTCTTCTATCTTCTGCCTTAATAGTTTGAATTTTCAATTTACGGAATGCAAATTAAAGAACCCTTTTCCAACAGTGACCGACAACATGATTTACTTTGTCTCAAACAAACGTCTACCGAAAATCATCACAATGATGGAATCTCATATTTTAACTTCAAAAAGAACTATGATTTCTTATAAACAACGGATCTCTCATCCCTTGATGGCAATTTTCTTATCTCTCTGGATGCTAGTACTGATATCAGGACCATGACAACATATTTTTTTACCTTAGAACGTCAACAGAGTCATCAAGGCTACCATGTTCCAATTAACAACTCTTCAAACCAGGAAAATAATTACCCAAAACAATAAGGAAACACTTCAATCCTTAAAAAGAAAACCACTTTGCTGAAAACAAAATACTGTCACATTGCCAACTTACAAAGCTGACACAAAATTTATGCACCAGGATAAAAGGCTGAAGCACCAATCTATCACATTAACCAGGAACGAGAAACCTTCTATGCATCAATTCCACCTCGTGCTTTTCTACAATTTTTATAACATACAAACTAAAAGCACTCAAGATCCATCGTTACCCTGAAAGGAAAAACCCTAATTGGTAAAGGACTGCAACAATTTGCACACTTGATTAAAAGATCAACATCTTTAACACATTCTTGTATTGTAAACAGCAATGGGATCATTAGCCCAGTTTCCTAGTGAACGCAAGACATCTACAATGATCTAATTACATATCAATTTTTAACAGAATACGATTGTTAAAAAAAAGCACTTAATCTTAAAAAACCATCTCTATCTATTACAGCGACTGGATGTAATTATGTACCTACTTTCTTATAAAAAAAGCTACCACTGCAATTAGCCGAAACCTCTAAAGCATAATCTTATGAAATTCTTTCAGGACCAGCCCTGCCAAAACTATTTGGTCACAAGCCTACGGTCATCCACATCTTCAAAATGGGACACCCAGCAGCCTAGTGTTGAAAATTACAGACCATCAATTTTATGCTGCGTTACTGTAAAGTCATGGAATCATTTTATTAACCAATCCCATCATCCTCCACTTTAGAAACAAAACCAGGCCTACTCTCTAATAAAACAATTTGGTTTCAGGAAAAAAAAAACTATCATTTAAATCTGCAACTCTTTACACTTGCAAAAACATGATGGACTAAACAAACTTGATGCAGGGTCAAAGCAGTGGACACCAATTTACATTTTAGACTTCTGTAAACCTGATATCAGTTGGTACAGCAACAAAACTACTCCTTTAAAACTAAAATCTCCCTATGGCTCATCTCTGGACACCTGCATTACTGATAAGAAGCATTCCTGCAACAGACAACAAAGATGGTTACAAAATGCGGTTCCTAATCAAATTTTCTGCCATCCTGTTCAAACAGTGGTGATCCCAAGCGTGTTCTAGGACCAACTTCTCATACTCTACAATAAATGACCTCTGTGATTCCATATAAGAGCAACTGCGTTCTCTTCGCTGAGAGGTAAAAGCTATTTCAACACCACATGACAATACATGCTTACCTTTCAAAAAGACCTTGACTATGTATTCAGTAATGTTTCAAACAAATGGCAACTTCAAATCTCAACAAAAAAAAATTGTTTCTGTCCTTACATATGAAAGAGACAAAAACAAATCAGAAAAATAAAATACAGGCTGAATAGTCAAGACCTTGTTTGATGATCCAAAAACTCATCAAGTGATCTTGCGAGTTGAGAGTACTCATCTCAAATGATCTAGTGCTAGTAGATCCACTGTGAACTAATAGCCCAAAAAGGGAATGTCAAAAGTTTGTATAACCTATCTGATGTAGCGTTTTTCTCCAGCTAATATTAGCACGACTAACTAGAGTATCACAAAACAACTTTACTAGACCACATACTCGAATCACGAGCTGATTCAATCTGTAACGCTACATTACGTATCTGTTATTAACCCAGTTGAGAAGTCCAGAAATAGTTTCACAAGAAGAGTTCTCCACCGTCCTCTACTCATTGCAGAAATACTTTCATGCCCAGGATCTCGAAATTCGTATAGGACATAAGGAACACCTAGAACACTAGCCTGCCTTCTCAGTCCGATCTAAGCATTAGTATATAAAATCAGTACATGCATGTGTCCTTCCTTGTTCAATGAAATACTTCAGCTTCAATCCATAAACAACACAAGAGCAAAGAATAGATTACAATCTCAAGGTTAACTCACACCAAAACTTGCATTGCACGAGAAATATCAGCTTTCAGCCATAACCAACGACTAAGAGCAAAAAGAATATGATACAGAACTCACAGGATAATCCACACCAAAACTTGATTGCCAATCTGATCAGCAACAGAGCTGGTCAATTTGTCTGGAATACTCTACCTGACTCTGTAGTTTCTTCCCCAAACGCCCAAAAGAAAACGTTAACCTTAGACTGTCTACTATTGACCTCACCCCTTTCCTAAGAAGTCTCTAGGGGGTTTGCATAAGCGCACCAACATGCCTACCATCCCCGTCCTATTGTTTCTTTTATACATATTTTTTTTTATTTTTCTTATATGTATCCATGTATTCATAACTGTGTTTTTACTTATGCTTATTATCTTGTAAGCAATTGACAAATAAAAATAAATAAAATGTTAGACAGGATTCTGAAACTTTACTAGATACAAATAAGGAGGCACAAAACAGAATAACAGTTAAGACCAATTGCATAACCATATGAAATGATATGAACCATAGTTATCATTACTTGTTCATAGTGAAAAGGGGTTCTAATAATGCTTAATATGTATGTAGCTACTTCTGCTTCAGTAATGCATGAACAGATTTGCATTTCTATATATACTTAAATGGCCTTCTTCCTTCCTTCCTTCTTTCCCTTCCTCCCTCCTCCTTCTCTTTCTTCTTCCTTTTCTCATGTCCTCTATCTTTATTCCTCTCCTCCTTATTCTCATCACTCATATTAGAAATTATAACCATGGATAGTTTTACAGAGTTTCTTTCCCATAGTCTTTAGTCATCACTAAACATTTTGGCCCCATCCTAATAAATATGATGAACAGTTACATCAATATAATGAATTACATAGTTCTCTGTAGGCAAATCATGTGTTCTCTGTTCAATAAGAAGCATAAGCTCCACTTTTATTTATTCTAAAGTATGTAAGTAAAGCTAAAGTATGTGAATGGAGAAATTCTAGCTAGTTGCCATCTGTTAATTGCACCAACAATTTGTTGCTAGCATCAGAATACCAATTTGCTTGACTGCACTTTCATTTTGAATGATAAAGATAACCAATTCCTAAAAGAAAGGAAACATCTGTTTGGATTAAATCTGCTGAACATCTTATCAACACATTTAATATATCTATTTTATAAAACAGATTTATTTAAAATTTGTATATATTTCAAACACAGTTAAATTAATCTCCCAGACTTATTGATATATATTTTTAATTGTGTCATCTTTTCCACTCCATTCACCCTTCCCTCCAATAAGAATTACTTTAAGAGAAAAAAAATATAGATCAGAGAGCTAGAAATGCTACAGTAAGCTTCCAGTCATTGATATCTAATAACTTGACAGGAGCAAACAATACAAACATTAACGTGACTGTTGAAAGAAATAAGTTTGATAGAACTAACCTTCAATGAGAGAAATTAAGATTCTGTCTCAATCCACTAATTTTACTTAGTTAACATGAAAAATTAATTTTCATATAGCTGTGAAGCTGATAAGTTGCATTTATCTTCCTCAGCATAATGAACAGCTATTTATTTACATAAGGACAAAAATTGATCTTCTGTTGTAGTTCGCTTTTTTTCTACAGTTGAGAAAAAAAAGTTGAATATTTCTTGTGATATGACAGAGCATAAAAAAGCAACGAGGCCTCTTTCATCAGGAAAGATACATCAGTGGTAGGCTTAGCCAAAAGCCACAACAGGTGGATTCTGGCAAGCATCAAGCAAGGAAGGGGCATTTTTGTTTCTGTCTCCATCTCACAAAATGTACAAATTTCTACCTTTTTAAGGCCCTGTCACACTGCCCAACGGATGCAAAACGTTTGTAAAAAGGACACAGCGGACGAGACAAAATGTTCATCCATTTTATCCCGCTCTCAAAAGTGGCAAAAATTTTGCACTAACTAGAGCGGATAACACTCCGGAAAGGAATGGATGCGGCGGAAGACGCAGAGTGATGAATGTGCTATGCGGAACGGAAGCCTCAGCAGATGGGAAGCAGATGGTGAGACAGAATGGCTAAATCCGCCTTAGGCTTCCGGTGGGACCTCAGCGCAAAGCGGACCGCAGAACGTAGTACGACGAGTCAAGATGGATGGCCATGCGGAACAGCGCTATGCCAGAGCGTGCAGGGCAAGCCTTAGGGATGCGATCAGGGAACCTAGGCTACTTATGCAGCGCTTAATTGCCGTTTAAGTTGGCCTTTATCTACTTCACATTATATAAATGTAACTAAGATCATCCCACATGTCAACTATAATACACAAAACTCTTTATTGAAATGCCCATGTTCGCTGTAGGCCACCTCCAACATGACATGGCACAAATCTGTCTATCAGATGTGATGAGACAGCTAAGACCATCCAATTAGTCCACTATCATCCTGTCTTGCCGACATCCACTGCTCCAGCCTGGGGAGTTGCACCCAGTGTCTACAGAAGTTTGCCACTGCGTTCTTCCCTTCACGTCGCAGAATCTTTGAGGCCTTGCACATCTCTCAGTCGCATCAGAGTTTCCCCTTGCCTCCATCGTCCTCTCAGACCATCCAGTGTCCCCAGTGCCTGTTGAGCGTCCACGAGCCTGCTTCGCAACAATCTGTTGCTAGCAGATGATAGTCGCGCCATAGATGTGCAGAGCAGCAAGACTTCCACGATCCTCCTCACGTTCTCTGGCCGAGCTGCCTATTCGTGTGAGACAGTACCTGGAACTGTTCGACCAGCCGATGCCAAGCTTCTCCACCCACCGGCCTTCCCGTTGCACAGCCGTGCTCTTAAGATCTCTCTTCACGGTGCACGCATGAGCTGTGTAGGCTTTCATGATGGGTAATGTTGCTGAGAGAAGGCGTCATCCCCATGATTGAAGTAGGCACATCTCCGTTCGGTTGGGCAAGGTCTGGATCTGGGAAAGCCACGAATGAGTGCATTCCCAGCCCCTCCTGAGTGACTTCTCTGTATACCTGCCACTGAACGCTGACCATTTGCCTGTGAAGCATTGCTTATGAATACTGTAGTCCTCTACATCCCGAACCATCGGTGAAGAGGATGATGCTGAAGAAGCCTCTCTGTAAGCTTGAAATAAGTGACTCCTCACTCTGGCCTCGGCCACCTTTTTGCAGCCACATGCCCATCTACCCGCTCCCAACGTGTGTGGCAAGTCCCCTCTGTAGCCATCCTGCTCTGCAACTGTTCGTCCAATCCATTTCTTCCTAGTGGAGCGGCAACTGGGAGGACACTCTTTCCCTCCTTGTATTTCTTCGCATAGCCTCTGCACACTTCTCTCGACCACAAGCTAGATGTGTTGTGTGTGACTCCTCCAGCCGTTACTGCCTTATGTCCTCGTTAGCTGTCCTTAGCCACGTGGCGCAGAGTCAGTGCCACCTTTGACAGCCCATGGACCAGGCTCTGGAGGCTGGCATATCGTTGTGCTCTGCGTGTGGTCAACCCCTGCGGGCTCAGCCACTGCACAACTTCGTACCAAACATGGGCGGAGGCAGTCCTCATGAAGTTTCTGAATGCCACGAGTTCTTCGTTCGCTGACTCCGACCATCAGCTGTTGTTACAGTCCGACTCTGTTCTTTGGTGATCCATCTCGACCCAGACGCTTGCTTGGCCTCCTTCTTATCTCCTTAGTTAGAGTTCACAGAGCCTGTAGATGGCCTTCGCACTTGCAGAAGGATGTGTCTGCCAAAAGCGACTTGTACGATTCCACGTGACATGACTGATCTGTGGAAGAGCAAGATCAGTATGAACGCTGTGCAGATCTCTGCCACCGCAGGGTCGCCTGTCTGAAAAGAGATTCAGATTTGATTGCTCCCCCTTTTTTATAGCAGTATAAATTCTTCCACCATGTGTACCCTTTTCGTTATTCGATCCCTAGCCATCCTTGTAGACATCCTTAATATCACCGAGATAGGTCCCCTCTCGGTGAACGTTTGTTTCCATTTTAAATTCTTTGTTTCCGATTTCGCATCCGCTAGGCAATCCATTCTCATCAATTCTAGCATTCGTTTCGCTTCTCCTCGCGCTCTCCAGTGTTTTAACCCTCGGAGCAGATCGAGTTTGCCGCGCGTCACTCGAAACAACAAGCGCAGCGGCTAGGCCTAGCGACTTATAGCGGATGCGTAATCGGTACTGCAGGAACGCCTATAGTTCCGTAATGCTAGCGATGCAAGAATGACGATTTGGATACAGTTTCCGCCTCAAAAAGTTGTGAGCAGCTCAAAATCTTGAGTTGGATATGGAGAAGGATCAAATAGATGACTTGCGTATACGGATAGAGAAGATTGAAAATGGAACAGTTTAATTTGAGTTACAAACAGAATAACATCGCGTTTTAACAACGGAATGACAAGTTTTAGTTTCTTTTCGTTACATCCTCTTTGCAACCCGTTGGCAGGTGACAGGGCACATAACAAGCATATCGCCACCATCCCACATCTATCCAACCATTCAGCAATTATATAGCAAAGTACTAGATCTAAAACAACTGAATGCTGAAGCTTAAAAATATAAGTATTTTATATTCTTCATACGTTTTTTTATCTTATAGAAAAAAATACAGCCTATTGCCTCGATAGGGTGCCACATAAATTTAATAAATAAAAAACTCAACAAACAGGGGAAAATTACAAAGTTCTGCCAGATAAAAATTCCAGACGGTATAACTTGAGTCCTTAAAAAGATGAAAGGTCCACTCAAAGAGGCATATTGAAAGTTATTCCCAGCATTTCTGCATTTCTAATAGTGCAAGATGTTGTGAAAATGTATCACTAGTATTATTATTATTATTATTTCAAGTGAAAGCTTGAAATCTTTACTCAACTTCTGCATAAACCCATAGTATTTACACATTGGTTTCAACTACAATATGTTCAGAGAGAAAAATAGCTGCATAATGCATGTATAATTTGCTGCCACTATCTGGGCTTATTCTTTAATGTTGCCAGTCATGAAAGACTGGCTATTCTCTTGCAAAGTTTTCCAAGGTAAAAATATTATTTTCCTCTCTTAGCGCTTTCTCCAAGTTTCCCCTCTCCTTCTTTTTCTTTCTCCATGAAGTCATCTGAAGAGTTTGAAATTCTAATATGTTTAAGAGGAGAAAAACTGCTGTGCTCGTTAATGGGTTTTGTGAAAAGGGAAAGGATGATTTCTTAAAGACTGCTACACCTGTCGTCTTGTCACATTCATGGAGAATCAGTGAGATCTACCAACTAGTTACATGTCATTGGTGAAAAGAGGAATAGGGGTCTCTATTCATGAGAGTAGCCATTAGGGAACCTGAGAATGCCAAAAAGGCACGTAGAAGCACGACAATCTAAGTCTAACAGGTGCCATCACATTATATAGTTTGAAAGGGTGACATTTGAATTGCACAATTACTTTTTGATATCTGACAGTATTGGTTTTGGGAGAAAAGGAAAAAAAAAGAATGTTACAAGAAAAAATGGCTTGACAAAGGAATGGATTAAAATATGACTGTGGAGCTGCATTAAAATACTCTTTTCAGTTATTGTCTGAAATAAAAGGTTAAATAGAATTAAATAAATATGCCTCTGTCTCTCTATCTCTCTCTTTCTTCCTTTTCTTGCTGTTTCAAGACAAATAGAAAGTTGTTTATGTTGTAAAAGGAACATTTTGAAAGTTAAATTATATTTTGTGCATTTAACATTCTGAATATTTTCTGAATAATGAGGTATGGGGTGAGAGGGATCATTATGAAAATTTTTACAATAGTGATTCTATGACAGAAAGAAAAGAACTCTCAGGCTGAGCTTGTATCCTATTAAGATTCAGCCACCTTTGCAGTCTTCTTAGCAGCTATATAGAAGCAGCTTCTAATGCTTATCTTATGTTTTCCTTTTCCATGACTTCCAGACACAGTCTTTTGGAAAAGCCCCTTTCCCGTATCTACAATGAATTGTGGAGGGAGTAGATATTCATCAGTACTAATAAGATTTTGTTTCATTACCATACATAGCTCTAGAAGGCAGCTATTTTTTGAAAAGTTTCAATTCTCCATGTACTGTGATCATCTACAAAGTGTTCCTATAGCAGCTATGGTCATTAAAGAACATCAGAAAGTGCAGTTTGCTGCTATAATACATAGTTAGTTTCAGGGGTGGGATTCAAATTTTTTAACAACCGGTTCTGTGGGTGTGGCTTAGTTGGTGGGAAAGGCTTGATAGTCATGTTATTGGCTGGGTGTGGCCAAGTCAATATCACTCACATTGAGGCATGCATCTTCTCGCCTGGCCTCTCATGACTGTGGGGATGCTGCAACAGTCATAAGTGTGAAAAAGGTCATAAGTCACTTTTTTCAGTGCCATTGTAACTTTGAATGGTCACTCNAAGGGGAAAAAACTCCAGAGAAGTTCCTGAGATAGGAACTCTAATCCTGCTAAGAATGTAATAAGGGTTAATGGAGAGGCAGTTTCTGTAAGCAACACCAGAATGTTTCCTTCCGGCCTTCCTTACAGGATTAGGCCAGTAATTTATTCTAACAACCGGTTCTCTGAATTGCTGAGAATGTTAACTGGTTCTAGCGAATAGGTGCAAATTGGTAGAATCCCACCCGATGTTGACATCAGCTTCCAGAAAAACTTCAGCTAATCAATCACTCAGTTTCCAAAACCATCCAGACAGCACTTTTGTAAGTACATCAAAGCTGAGGCTGTGACCTTCTTTATTCCTAGACTCTGATATTAAAACATAAATAGAATTCGCTTTTATTTAAGATGGTGGAAACCGTTCTAAAAGGGCAAATTTATTAATTTTAAAGATAACGGGCAAATGACTGATGAAGCTTCTTATATAAGAAGCAAAATGTCTTCCTCCTCCTCAAGAAAAAAATCAGTCCAATTGAAAAAGTATCTGTGAGATAACTATGGTCTGGATGACTGAGAATCTCCATAGACATTTTGTCTTTGTTTTGTTATTTTTAAAATTATATCTGTATTATTCAGAACATTATTTATGGTTTTGTAACCCAACCAGGAAATATCTGATTTTTAAAAGAATTTTTCCTACTTTAAAGAGGACTAATACAAAACTTTCAGGCCAAAATCCAGTTTAAAAATAAAGAACTGCAAGGAAGAACAGGAGGCTGACCTGAAGGACCCTGCCTTTGCACTAAAATAAGGTAATTGTTACCCATTTGTTTTTTTATTAATGCCCTTTTCAATTTAATGGCTAGTAATTATTTCCATTTGGGCGTCTATATTAGCATTTGTAGATATTATAAAAAGTGGCATCTTTCTTGTCCTCATTTTTGGTGATACATAAATTGCTACCCTAAACCCCACCCTAACCATTCCATCATCAATTACAAACCAGCTCACATCATTTCACAGTCTAATTAAACTAGTAAAAAAACAACCCAAGAATAGCCATTACGGATATCATAATCAAACATATGAAGAGTCCCACTTGTCCCTTCCCCCAAAAAACCAACAACAGCCCCAGAACAAAAGGAACAAATTAAAGTGGAAAAGGACTAAGTAAAAACAGATTGGGGGAGGGGGGCTTGCAGAGATAGGGTAGAGGACTTGCATCTCTTTCTTTCCCATAGTTTGGCTGCTTTCCCCAAAGCATCTGGAGTGAAAGAACCCACAGGAAAGGTCTTCTCTAAAAATCCAGACGTGTGGGGACAATATCTGTCTCAAATCAGGAAGGGTGGCTTTGATGGATGGAAGCTTCAATTAAAAACAAAGTCAAGAATCAGCTATAACACACATTATCATACTGTATGTCCCATCCTACAGATGCCACGTATTGCTGTCATGCAGGAAAGTGACATATATTAACTGGAAGTCTGAAGGACAGAATTAACTGTGGAAATCCTAAAATACCCCAATGCAGCTTTTATAAAGGCTGGGGCATTGGTAAGGGCAGTGGTAAGGGAAGACACAGACATATAAAGATTCAACAATCAAGAGACATCTGGGATGGTAAATGTCAGCAAAGAAGCCACCCAGTTATACTGTGCAAGAATTTGGCTCTGCGTTCTTTGAAATGTTATTTAGAAAGAATTGGTCTGAAGGCAGTTGTGGGAGAGTAGACTGTTTACTGCACTTTCCAACTCTTGTCCTCAGCTTGCTTGCTTGTAATAATCATTAGTATAAGGACAAGCATTTAAACTGTACTCCTATCATTCAAGTACAAATTAGTGGCCAGATGTTTCCCACTGATCGGTCCTAAAACTTTGCAGCTAAATTGGAATTAGGAAGAGTTTTCAAAAGGATTTAATACAGGTTTTAAGCATTGCCACCATTAAGATTTTGTGATGACTCATTACAATGGTAGAAAGATGGGATCCTTTTTTAACAGTAATTTCACAAGTAAACATCAAATAATTTCTGACCACATTCCTGTTGTTCTAGCTCCACATTCAAGATAAAAAATCCTTTAAAAGGGGACCCAAGGGCAATTGATTTGCAATTTGCAATTCAGGGCATTGTGGGTGAACTTGAACAATTGGCTTAATTGAATAAGCCATAAGTAAATGAGCAAAGGATAAGTATGCTTTGCAAATGTAGCCAATCCTTCCTCCAATTAACTGAGGGCAAGCTGTTTGGAGCACAGCTGCAAAAATTCACTATAATAGCTGAAGCCAATTTACACATGCAAGAGAATTGGAGGGTGTAGCTGTTGCTAGTTTGCACCCTGTGAGACTGTAAGAGGGATGACAACATTGCATGCTGCTGTGCTCATATTTTTCTACTCCTATAGGTATAAATAAAAAATCAGCATGTCAGCTTAGTCATCACCTGTAGCATGTTTTTAATTAAGGGAAAGTTGTTTACTGTTCCATAGAAGCATCTAAAGTACACTCGATATTACACCTGACAATGAGGCAGGCATGTATGTATGTGTCTACACACACACAATGTTTTTTTATACTAATTTCCTAACTCCAGTAGCAGTATGCAATCATATCATCAGGTCATGACTGAAATGTTTATTTTTGGGGACATAAGGAACTTAAGCACAAAAGTCTGTCAACTCACTTAATTCTAGAACCTCTGGGCAAACTGAAAGGCAAAGGAATGTTAAGCTCTGCAGAGGTTTAGTAAACCATTTTTCTTAAATCAGGGTTTTAAAAACCTTCAAATGGCACATCTCCAAAATTAACCATATAGAACCATACTTGACCATCACAGCTCTGTAGGTATCATGCACATTCTTCTTTGGCCTAAGGAATAACTGTCAAATAATCTCAAAGGATAAATTGTACACAGATGATGCCAAACATGATTTTAAGTGACGTTTGCAGAAAAATGACAGAAATGAGGCAAGCTTTGACAATCTAGCAGTATTTTGACCACCTGTGAGATTTGGGCAGTGTTTCACTGATTGTAAACTCCTTCAAACATGAGGTCTTCCCAATTCCCGCAGCCCCTGCTTTGACAACCATTGCACTATGTAAAATTAAATGAAATTATGGGGAACAATGGCTATTTGTGCAACTGTTATCCGGCCTTCAAAGTTGCTATTCAAACTGTTATTGTCCTCATCAGGATTTTATGCTCTACTGCATAGGTCTCCAAACTTGGCAACTTTAAGACTTGTGGACTTAAACTCCCAGAATTCTTCAGTCAGTGCTGGCTGGAGAATTCTGGGAGTTGAAGTCCTCAAATCTTAAAGTTGCCAAGTTTGGGGACCTCTGCTCTACTGGATGCCAAATCTGAAGAGGACAGAAAGATTTTAGCCAAGCAGTAGTTTCCTTCCAGTATGGAAGTTCTGCCTTGAGAAGAATTCTGGGGACAGAGAGAGAAGCATTTCCAACAAGATTTTAAAAAAACCCTTCCAGAAATAAACAGAAGCATTCAGAACATGTGCATGAGAGAAAATATGAGAGGGGTGGGGCTCAGGATGATATACTGCCCTGCAACAAAGCTGTAACAGGACAGTTATGTGACCAGTGCAATTAGGTAAGAAGTATTTGCCAGCCAGCAAAGATGCCTGATCTGGCCTCCAAGAAGGCAGCTGAGGAGGAGGAGGAGGGAGAGTAAATCGATGATTCAAATTTCCTTTGAGAATTTTTTTGTGTGTGTGAAAAAAAGAGAAAAACTTCCTCTTTCATCCAAATTGTCTCAATAGGTGAAAATATCAAACTAATCTTCTCTGGTTACCCAGATATTATTACCTGCTGTCTGTTAGTTTATTTTATAACATATTGGAATTGATCCTAACCAGTAAAAAGAAACTGGCCTTGCATCCCAGCTCCAGGGGGCTCATATGAAACTTACCACAGAAGGCCAAACCCTTCCCTGCCCTTTCTCTTCCCTTGAAAGTTCCTTTTTTCCTAAATTTACTGGAGACAGCATCAGAATCTCATCAGATCAGTGGTGGGATTCAATTTTTTTCCCCTATTGGTTCTGTGGGTGTGGCTTGGTGGGCATGGCAGGGGAAGGATACTGTAAAATCTCCATTCCCTCTCCATTCCACTAACCTGCTTTCCAGCTCTGTTCTCCTGTGCAGGGCAACAAAAGAAGACCCAACCAATCAGCTGGGACTCGAGAGGCAGAGAATAGATGGGGGCGGGGCCAGTCAGAGGTGGTATTTGCCGGTTCTCCAAACTACTCAAAATTTTTGCTACCGGTTCTCCCAAACTGGTCAGAACTTGCTGAATACCACCTCTGGAGCAGATCTAAGGGATGTCTGGTGGAAGGAAAAGTTACCTTACCAACTATATATTTCATCAACAAAATTACCAGACAAAAACAGAAGAAAACATGCCTGTTAATGGCAAAGAATCTCTTGCCTTCATTATTGCTGGAAGAGAAGGTAACTGTGCCTGGAATTGTCCTGCCTTGTTTATATACTAATAAAACTCAAATGGACATACAGCTATTAAAACTGGTGCCTATTCAATTGTGTGTACCTTCAATGGGATGAAACAGTGCATCACAGAGCAACATTTTTTGAATCAACATACCTCAAATGAGCTAACTTACATAATGTGTTCAAAACCTGGGGCCCATGACTCCCACAGGATTGAAATGTGGCAGTTGTGACCACTTCAGTGTTGCTATACCACCACACTGCCATGCCACAGTGCCATGATCAATCACAGTCATGTGGATCGTAATTTTCCTACAAGGAAAGTCAATGGGGAAAGTGGCAGAAAGTCACTCCCACTGATTTTTTTTGCCCTCCTGTGGTCATTTTATGTCTCTATTTAGATAAGGAAGTGTCTCTGAAATAATGATCCGAGGATCACGGTTTGTTAGTAACCGCTGATTACGGAAGGTAGGCAATGTGATGATATCCTATTTTGGATCTACCTTCCAGTGACAGCAGCTAGCAAGATCAGAGTGCAAGGATTATGGGATTTAGAATCCAAAACCTCTAGTGAAAATCTAGTTGCCCACCTATGGCCTAGTAAATAAATAAACTGGTTGCATCCCTGAGCTTCCACATTTCTTCATCCTCTAGTAGAGGTCTCCACCTTGGCAACTTGAAGGATTTGTGGACTTCAACTCCCAGAAGTCTGGGAACTGAAGTCCACAGGCCTTCAAGTTGCCAAGGTTGGAGACCCCTGCTCTAGTAAAGCAGAGGAGGAATGAGGAAACCTGGAAGCATGATGATGTCACAGCACACTTTTTATTTAGGATCTTAAAGAAACATTGTACAACCACCTCTCCTCTTGCAAATTATGACTGGCAAGCAAGACCCTCCTCTCATTTTGGAGTGAAGCTACTTTCTCAAGCTTTAGAGCTCAGTACAGGGATAGTCTTGGGGATGGAAGTTATTAATTTCTCTCCCAATTCCTTTGTAATGAAAAGCTCCGATGGCTGAAATCATCAAGCCAGGAATTGTCTCCCACAGCGGCCATCTGGAAACCCCAGGGAAGCCTAGAAATGGAATAAAACAATAGCACCTTCAGCACAAATTTAGAAGAAAACCACTTGTGTTAGATTGTGTTCTAGGCTGCTTGGATGCAGCTCTTATGCACCCCAGATAAATTAGCAAGTGACTGTTTCCAAATCAATCATGTTAAACACAGGCAATTTATCATTAGAAATGTGTATCAACTCCGATGAGACAAGAGTCTATTAATCCAGAAAATATGTTTTCACAATTAGCCAGCTAGATGTTCCCAGAATACTTTAAGCTCTTAAAGCAACAAATCTTCGAAGCTGTTGCCCCAAAATATCATTCAAAATTGTACTACCGCTAGGCATAGATGTAGAATTGAATTATAATAACCAATACATTGGATAATCTCAACAAATAAAATAATACAAACCATATCAGAATTTCACATGTAATATCTGAAATACTTTCTCCCCCTTCTTTTTGGATCTACCATCAATTAATTTTAATGACCTATCTTAAATTATTATATCAATCAAGTAAGTGAGAATCATATTTATATTCACTGTTGCCTTTCAACAAAATGCTCCATAAGCCTCTTAGGGATCTGTGCGCAACATGTCACATATATAAAAGGGGGAATATCTTTCGTTCTGGTGATACAATCAGAGGTGGTATTCAGCAGGTTCTGAATAGAGATTTTGAATAGTTCAGAGAACGGCAAATACCACCTCTGACTGGCCCTGCCCACATCTATTCTCTGCCTCCCAAGTCCCAGCTGATTGGCTGGGTCTTCTTTTGTTGCTCTGCACAGGAGAACGGAGCTGAAAAGCAGGTTAGTGGGATGGGGAGGCAATGGGGATTTTTATTTTATTTTTTTATTTGTCAATTGCTTACAAGATAATAGGTATAAATAAAAACATAGTTATGAATACATGGATACATATAAGAAAAATTAAAATATAAAATATAAAAGAAACAATAGGACAGGAACGGGAGGCACGTTGGTGCGCTTATGCACGCCCCCTACAGACCTCTTAGGAAAGGGGTGAGGTCAATGGTAGACAGTCGAAGGTAAAAGTTTTTGGGGTTTGGGGAAAAAAACACAGAGTCAGGTAGAGTATTCCAGACATTGACCTCTCTGTTGCTAAAGTCGTATTTCCTACAATCAAGTTTGGTGCGATTAACCTTGAGTTTGTATCTATTGTTTGCTTTTGTGATGTTGATTTTGCAGTAACCTTCCCCCAGGAGTGGGGTGGAAATGATTTTACAGTATCCTTCCCTTGCCATGCCCACCAAGCCACACCCACAGAACCAGTAGTAAAAAAATTTGAAGCCCACCACTGGATACAATACTGTATCATACAGACAGGTTGGTTTGACCATCCCCTCCAGATGCTGTTTTGTAACCCACAAAGAGACCCATTTTGAGTCAGGATGAGACCATTTTTCTATACTTATACTTAATGGTCAAATTGTTGTTGAGCTCAGTATATATTTTTCTCGTTCAAAAATGGCTTCCATTTTGCTATCTTTGCCATAGAAGGACCTGCAATGCTACTTCAAATCTTCCATGGTACCACTTTTGAGTTAATTTTATTGTTGAAATGGTAGAAAGTGCTAATTTTTATTTCCTTTCTTTTCTACACTTTCATTCTGAAGCCTCTTTGGCTGTCCACATTTCCCAAACTGAAAAAGCTTAGTGGGAGGAACTTCCTCTTGATGCCTTCTCCTGGGGAATTGGATTGAAGTTTGGGAAGCCAAGGAAGCTGCAGATTGCTGGAGAGATGATTGTAGGTAATAGGACATCTAATGCATTAGGGATACCTATTCCACCAATGACAATGAGGTTTTTTTTTTGGGGGGGGGGTATTGTTCTCTGTTGAAAGAAATTTCTAAAACAAATTGTTATGAAACGGAATAAGTAAGACAGAAAAATTCAGGGGAAAAATTGACATTGCACTCGTTTAAATTGCACTGCATAAGCAGCAGACATAAATCAGCCTTTCTTGTGTTATCAACATCCAACTCTGTTGCACCACAATTCTCATGGTTTCCAGCCGACATGGCCACATTGTATGCAGATTGCAGTTGTTGTACTCCAACATATGCAGAAAATAGAAAATTCAGAATTGCTTGTGAGGCCTGTGGAACAGCTTTAAATGTTCATCTCCTTCCTAATCACATCCCTTGCCCTACCAGACTGTTTATTCATTTAAAGTCCTCCTGATCACTACTTTGGCTTCTCAGAATGGCACCATCAGGCTCCTGTTGTCTTTTCTTTTGTTTAGATTCCACTGCCAGGAGCACTGGATGTCAGAAATCATTTTAACTGTTTGCTCCCCTGATTCCAACTGAAGCCAAACCTACCAGTTGCTCTGGGCATGGAGGCATTGTTGTCAACTCCAATGGGATTTAACATTTCATGTTCCAGTTAGGAACAACTGAGATACAGAATAGAACAGATTAAAAAGCTTCCTGCCTTAAGGCTTCTGCAGGGATGACCTCTCAAATGAAATGGGTAGAGAATTATCTGAAATATTGGGAAATCCACCCACAATGGAACCTATTTCGTTCTTGTCATCCCTCCACCCTAAAGTAAATTTCCATTCTTCTTGGAGCAGTGACTTGCTTCTTAAGACTATGGAAGTCTACACAATCTTATTCATCTAACATGCTCCAAATGTGTTGGATGATACCCTCCCTCAATTCCAGCAGCACAATCCATTGATGAAGAGACATGCACAATAACAGGCAGGGCAGAAAACATAGGACACTTTTTTTTTTTAAAAAAAGTAATATGTTCTACTAATTTAGCTCCCACTTCAAATATCCAGATCTGATCTCCCATTTTAATAAGGATCTCAAGAAACTGAAACCAGTGCAAAGAAGGCTAATGCAGATGATCAAAGGTTTGGAACTCAAGTCCTATGATGAGATGCGTGGTAGAAGATGGAAGCAGGATAACTATCTGCCCAGAAAAGATAGAGCTACATTATATTGACAGAAAGCATCTCAACAAGAATTATTAAGAGAACAGTCCTAGCATTTTGTCTTCTAGTAAGGTTATTTACCATGCTAACCATAACGTGCACTCAAAATTCCAGTGTTGACTGGCTCAAAATAGAATAGAATAGAAATTATTTATTTGTCTTGATGTAAATACTCTCAGTATACATAAAGAAAAGGTACATTTGTTAAGAATCAAGAATCATAACATACAACGCTTAATGATAGTCATAGGGTACAATCAACAATCAAATCATACCAGCAAAGTGTCAAATAGGAGGGGATGGGTGATAAGGAGTGGTGAGAAGATTAACAGTAATAGTAGTGTACACTTTGTAAATAGTTGAACAGTGTTGAAGGAATTACTTGTTTAGCAGAGGCAAGTTGTATAACCACCTATCTGTATGCAGATTCATCATTGTCTTGAATGAGACCAATCACTGTTGTGTCATCAGCAAACTTCAGTATTTTAACAGATGGATCATTTGAGATGCAGTCATTGTAATAGGGAGAAGTGGAGAAGCACACAGCTTTGGGGGTGGAGGGGCTGTATTGATTGTACACGGTATTGGATGTGATTCTGCCTAGCTTCACCTGCTGCTTCCTGTCTGTTAGGAAGCTTATGATCCACTAACAAGTGGGTTCAGGTACAACTAGTTGGTTTAATTTACTTAGAACAGTATCCGGAATGATGGTATTGAATGCCTCCACAAAGAGGACCCTTGCGTAGATAATTGGAGATTCAAGGTGTTGTAGGACGTAATGCAGAGCCATGTTACCAGCATCATCTGTCGATCTATTTGCTCGGTATGCAAACTGCATGGGATCCAACAACGGATCTGTCATGGTTTTCAGGTGGGACAGCACAAGCCTTTCAAAGATTTTCATAACTACAGATGTTAGAGCAACTGGTCTGTAGTAATTCAGTTCCTTGATGGAGGGCTTGTTTGGCACGGGATGATGGCAGAACGTTTGAAGCAGGAAGGAACACAGCACATCTCTAGTGATCTATTGAAGATTCGGGTGAAGCATGGCCAGCACAGACTTTTAAGCAAGAAGGAGTTATCTTGTCTGGCCCTGGTGCTTTTCCTGGCTTCTCTCTGTGTAATAGATCTTGCACTTCTTCTGTGACCACCAGAGGTTGTGAGCCCAATGGAATGGGGCCAGTTTTAGGAGGCTTGGCTGTTGTTGGTGTGTTTGAGATGTGGGTTGTGAACCTGGACATATGGCATATCCCATGGTTGGGATTTCTCCAACTTCAGTCTGATTATGTTATATTGTATATTAGAGGTAATCCATTGACAAAAGTCATTTATATTACAGTGGCAACATTTCAGATATAGATATGATGAAATTCAGCTGAAATAGCTGTCCTTGAAAATCCACCCCAATTCCATAACATAAGGCATCCCTGAAAGAACCCAGTATCAAAGCTTTAAAATAACTTATATTCAATTTTTAAGGCCCATTTTAATTCCTGCCTGACTCAACTACATTGCCTATTGCTTCACATTGTTCACTGTGAATACCGGTCATCACACAAAAATGCATAAAGTAAGTTTGGTGTTTCAGGGCTACATAAATATGCTGAATTTATTAGACAGGGGAGGAGAAGAAAACATGGCAAAATTCCCTGCTAAAAACTACCTTTTCCCAGGAAGTAAAAACATCTTTAATAGTATCCAAAACAAAGTTTAATAATAAACCAAACAAAACTTTCTTCATCTTCAAAATCTGCCCAGTTTCCAGCACATGTAAAAAATAAAATGGAATTGTGATCATTTGAAATTGACATATTTTGTACATCTGGTCTGAATTATTCTTTCATAACACTGCCTTGCCTATAATAAGATAATTGCTTGCAGATTTAGTTTTTTTCTTATAGAACTTTTTCTTAAAAAGTAAGGTTTAAAAGGAATGGAGATGGAAGATAAGCTATGCCAGAAAATCTGGATTTTCCATTGTTTAAGCCCCACCAAGCCCTCTTTTCAAGGGCTCGGAGTCTCATCAACATGGAAACAAAAATGACATTCATGGTTTCAGGCTGACTATTATTATATAATGTTCTGATGAGGATATAGGTCCAATTCTTATTATTTGAAAAGGCCAGAAGAGAAGAGATTACAGACATAAGCCGTCTGTGTTTCTTAGTTCAACACACACCTGCAGAAAAATACATGTCAGCATTATAATTTTGATGCAATTAAAATGAGCTGCCACAAAATAATATATTTTGCCCACATGAGTGCAGCCCTGCTGGCTTTAAAATATGAGATTCCTTTTCAGTGGTAACTTTTTTTTCTATCTGTATCTGTACACAGGAATTCCAAAGTTGTACGTTCCTAGAATGAATTATGTTTACTGTTAAGAGTTTTCTCCAACTTGGTGGTGCTTCTGTACAAAAAGGACTACAAAAAGGAAAGATTTCCCATGAAAAGGAATTATTTTATCAGCAGAGCCTGTCAAATGTTCAAAAGCTAGAAGTTTGTACGTGCTTCATTAGCCAATGAGCTTCCCTCCATATAACCTAGAAAAGGTGAGATAATTATTCTGTAGCAGTATTGTAAGAGGAGATATGTGCATTTGTTATAGAAGTAGCTTTGAAATTGGTTGTTCTACTCATTAATAACTTTTTAAAACTATGATTAATCAATCCAATAAAAACTGCAATCCTTACTCTGTTATCTCTGGCTTAGTATCATATGAGCTACAGCAAAATTTTCCAAGCTAATGCCCTTCCAAGTATGCTGGATTTAAATTCCCATAGTTCCCAGTCAGCATAAAGCTGGACAATACCAAATTACATAAGAATGTATTGCTGGAAGACATCACAGCCTATAAGGCAGGGAACACCAAATTTTTGGACCTCAGGGACCACCAAACTCATAATTTTAAATCCCGCAGACCACTAATATGAATTTTGACTGACGGTGGTTTGCTGATGTTGGTGGGAAAGTCGTCCCATATTCCAGAGCTACAGGAGTCACAGGACTGGCCCTTTGGTCATCCCAGAGCAGCTGTTTCTCCACCCGGGTGCACCAGCCTGCCATGGACTGGAGGAGCTGCTCTGGGATGACCAAAGGGCCAGTCCTATGACAACTGCAGCTCTGGAATATGGGATCAACTTTCCCACCAACGTCAGCAAGCCACCCCAGTGCAGATTTCCCTCCCCCGCCGTTGGTCTTACTTTCCAGTTCCAGCTTGTGTGGCTCTACTCAAGGTAAGGTTTGCACTTGGCTAAAGGATGGGAGCCAGGGGGTGGGTGGGCCATGTGGGCGGTGCAGCCTTGTGTTCCTGCATAGCCTTGTTTCATTGCTTTGGGCGGGACATTTCTCTGCGTGCCACCAAAATTTTCTCGCAGACCACCAGTGGTCCTCGGCTCACCAATATAACCACTGCAATATAACCACTGCTATAAGGCAGACTCATTCTGAGGGCTTTTTTACTTCAGTCCTTCGGTACTTCTCCTAACGTTGCATCTTTTGAGTTTTTCAGCTTAGTGCATAAGCCACATTATTTTCCAATCTTATAACATACAATCTGGTTTCTTTTTTCCTTTCACTCTTTGCCTATCAAAAACCTGGATCTCATCTAACAGTAGAGACAAATTCTTTCCAAAAATGGGGGAAATGGACAGTACATATTTACTTTTCCTAGTTATACAAGTGTCACATGAAATTTACATGATACTTACTAGAGTTCAATCTGTTCTTCCTTCCTCAAGCAATTCTTCTTTCGCTCCATCTTAAAACTCTGACTATGACAGCCTCAGGGCTTCAATATTAAGTCTCCCCCTTTTCTTTCCCTTCCACCATCTATGTTTTTGAAGCATCATGTCCGAAAAAAGATCTGGATATTTCAAAATCTTACAACAATTTGAATATATTCAGTATTTTAAAATATTGCCTAATAATAGATTTTTGGATTCTTTCTTATCAATCAGAATAGCTTAATTATTCTATTTCTAATCATATCATGACTAGAATAAGATACTGAAGAAATAGTCTGGACTAAAGATTAAGATCCTAGAGTAGGATTGAGGAATCCTAAATTCTAGTCCTGCCTTAGGCAGAAAACCAGTTGGGTGATTTTGGTCCAGTCTTTCTAAAGTCCTGGGCAATGGCAAATCATTTCTGAAAATGGTGCCAAGAAAACTGCATGGACTTGTTCAGATAGTCACAGTATGCGTGCTCACACACAAATACAGAGGACGAGATACTGTTAGACTATCCCAATAATGCATCCATATTTTAGTAGGTCAATGACATCATTATGACATCAGCAACCACAAAAGTATACTCTATATTCATCTAGCTTAGCCACAAGCACATCTTACGAAGAGAAGAAACAGATGTTTCATCAACATAAGGCATTTGCAAATAGTAGTTTAGATTCTTCATTCAATTCTGGATATTTGCTATTTTTCAGTTATAAAAAAACAGACAGCAGAAGAAAGATATATGCAGACATGTAAACCCAGCATAGCTATTACTTCAAAAGCTAACCTGGCAAAACTAAAGTAACTGGGGAAAGAGGTGGGATCTTTGAACAACTCCCATGCACCCAAATGGACTGAACATAGTATACAGTACCTGACACTAAACAGAGGCCTTTTGGGTCCTTGCGATATAGCACAATATTAAACTGCAGAGATGGGTGAAAGCAAACCATTTCAGGATCAAAATGCTCCACTTCTGAATTTGGTCCAACAATTCCAGGGGTGTCAAAACACCTCTTTTGTAAGTATCATCTGACAATAGTTAAAATACCTGCTTCCAATTCAAAACAGCTGGAAGTCTAAGTTTGAAATGTATCTGGAATCAGAAAAAAACTTTTGAACTCAAAACAGCAATTCAGTCTGCAAAATACCTTGTACACCTCTAACAGGATTTACTCATAATATGTTTGTTTCTCTACAGTCTTTCTGGTTTTAAGTTACCTCTTTGCTACCTGGTTTCACGTTTCTTTCTTACCACCTTTTCAGGTTGTTTGTTGTTTTCCAAAAAAACATGCCATGAGCCCAAAGAGCTGCTTATGCAGCAAAAACCAATGCAGCCATGAGCAAAAAACAAATAAGAATATATTGCCGGTCCCAGAAGGAAGCAGCAAGAAAGCCATACAGTGGACATTTTGATACAACAGAAGCTCTCAACAATCAGGAAAGTCTGTGCAAAAACTTTGAGGTACATTGAACAGTGTAATGCAGAATGTGTAGCAGTGGCACTTATGAAAACAAATGTAAGGTATGCTTCACCATTTTTGTGTAGTAATAAGATTAATCCCACAAAGCAGTTGAATATTAAAGAGACTTTATAACCCCCCCCCCAGCCACAATCNCCCCCCCCCCAGCCACAATCTGACTTTTAGCAGAGTAATCTGAATGGTTAACTAAGCATGCTGCGTAAAATTGTGGCTTATTCAGTAAACAACTAAATCATGGCTTGTCAATCTATAGGTCCATTATGCATCTGAAATAGGAAGACATAGGATGCCACTTTTCTAGACTGTCCCAAGGATCTTCTGTGATTATGCAGCTTGAAATCTTTGGGACAAAAGGCCAGAGATATATTTTATACTTTTGACAGGCAGATCCACCTTGTTTGCTTTTCTAAAGACATCTGGATCCACACATGACACCTTACAGTGCAGAGATAGTGATAGCACAGGACATTACTACTTTTAGATGCCAATAGAGGAACACATTGTGATGGGGTAGTCATTTTCATTAAATAAATAAGGAGGACAAGAATGGCCAGAAATCATGGGGAGGTGAGGATCATATTCCATTTTTCTCTTTAGAATGGTGCATAGACCCCTCCATAGCAGATATATTGTCAGGGTTTAGCTACTGTGAGGTTGATTGGTTAGGTTGCAAGTCTTCACTGTTTCTGACTCTCCCCATAATAATTTGCATGTCGATTTTAAGATATCTCAGTGGTCAGGACAAGGGACAGCCCATGAACCAATGAATTCCTAGACAGCAGAAGAATGTAAGAACATTGCTGGGGGAGATCAAGGTCTAACTCAGCAATAGCTATCCACCAGGCGCTTCTCAAAAACTGGGCACGTTATCACACAGAATCTGGGGCTCAATATCAGTCAAACATCCTCTCTTGACAAGTTTGTCTATATACACTAACACAGTCATAAAGAAAAGGCTTAAGGAGGAAACAAATGGCATGGCAGTGAAATGTAACAAAGACATCCTGACAATTCTATTAAAGCCGTAGTACAAGTAACCCTCAATTGAGCCCAAAATTTATGTTGTTAAAGTGAGAAATTTGTCAAGTGTGTTTTGCCCCATTGTACAACTTTTCTTGCCACATTTGTTAAGTGAATCACTGTTTTCCCACTGTTGTGTTTCCATAACAATAACCATTAAATCAATAACAGTCATTAAGTGAATCTGGTTTTCCCATTGATTTTGCTTGTCAGTAGGTCGCAAAAGGGGGATCACCTGACTCTGGGACACTGCAACCATCATAAAGTCAGTTGTCAAGCATCCAAACGTGATTCACTTGACCATGGGGATGTTACAACGTTCACAAGTGTGAAAAATGGTCATGTTACTTTTTTCAGTGCCGTTGCAACTTCAAATGGTCACTAAATGAGCTGCTGTAAATCAAGGACTACCTGTGTATATGAAGCAAGCACAGTCACCACTGACATATGAGAGAGTTGGTGTTAACGTACTTGTGAAAACACTGGCAATTAAACCTAGGAGATAGGACATTGCTAATTAAGTTCACACATTGCACTAGGTGACGGCAAGATTGACTTGTTTTTGGCTTAGGATGTTGCATGAACTTTATATCTTCTTCGACACATCATGGCCCCGCTTGAGGGATGAACCCCACCTGATGTCTGCATAACACCCTAATGCACAGACCTGGACTTCTTAAATCAAAGGCTAATCTACTATTTTCCAGGTGTTTCTGTAGAATGTCTTTGTTCAACATTATCACATCTTTTGATGCCAAACTGAAAGAGCCATTTCTTCAACAGATGAAAAGGGTATGCTTAGTTATTTGCTTACAGGTGTTTCACGAGCATCGAAAGTGTTACCTAGTCAGAGAAGTGTATGCAAGCAAACAACCAAGCTCAGAGAGCACCCAGGACTTGTATTTGAGTATCCTTTGCAGGACTCAAAAGTGGCCTAGTAGCAGATTGAACCACAGCACTGCAGAGCTGCAACAGGCTTTTCCCTCTGAGATAGGGACAACTGTTACAACTAGAAGTAAATGTAAACATCCCTCCAGGAGTCTATTATAGGACAGGTCCCTACTAATTCCTCAGGGCAACACCACCCATTTCTTATCTCCAGACTATGGAGTAACCCAAAACAAAACTAAGATTAAGCATGGTTGGGAGAGAAAAGTACTTGGGGGCGGAAGGGACAAGGAGATGCCTGGATGCCATTCTAGATCACGCATGCACAAAGCTGCCCATCTGGATTGTCTACACAGTCACACGTACTCAAGTCCCAAAGCTCTGAAAGGAAAATACTGACTTCAAGGCACTGTTGGGGCTCTCACCCTCTCTTTCAAAGAAACTGAATGAAGCAGCTGAATTGCAGCATTAAAGAGGAGGCCATTTCGGGTCACATCAAGCTAAATTAGGATGAGGGTTTTTTTTGGGGGGGGGGGGGCGGGGGTGGGGGTTGGGCAGCTCTGGCCGTTTGTGGAAAAAGTTCAGCTTGAGTCAACATTGTGCTGCAACTTTTGTGAGACAGTCTTCAAGTTTAATAAAGCGTCATAATGGACTTGTAACAGTTTCGTAAGATTGGGACTGGTTAGGACTTCTGTCCTCACTCTGAGTTGAGGCGGTGGGCTGGGCGTGCACGAACGGAGGCTCAGCCAATTTCATTTACACATGTGTACTCTACAATAAACGTCATAAATTCGTTTAAATGTACAGTTATCTCTTTGCTTGCGACCTCAGAACGTCCTCTAATTTCCCGGACGGTGGTGGTGGGGTAATTGCGTTTCAATGTGCAACCGTGAAAGACTCGAGTCCGCACACCGATTTGACCCTTCAAGCTTCCAATCAAGGAAAACCTTCGTTCTTGCAGCTGGAGCAAAGCCTGTCCTGCCCACAGCTGCTGACGCCCCCCTCCCTCACTTCCGCCTTTCCCACACAATCAGATTCAGACAACTCGGCCGTCTTCGAGACCCCCGAGCGCTTCTTTGCAATTCCCCACCCCCCCCCCACCCCCATTCCCCGTCCAATGTCTGGCTTGACCGGACGATGCCTTTCGACGTGCCCGTCCGCGATCTGGAAGGCCACAAGCTGGAGCCGCCGAGAGGAAATCGTTTTCTTTCGGGAAAAGGCCCTACTCCACGAGAACCGGCGCCGCCTCTCTCGCCGCCGCCGCCGACCCCTCTGCTCCGGCCTTATGAAAGTTTTCGTCGGCCTCTCGGAGAGTGACCCCTCAATCGTGGCTTACAGGCGAACCACCTTCCAGAAAGAAGCTTTCCCGACGCGCCGCTGCGCCCCCCGACACGCAACCCCCCGAAGGCCGCCCCCTGCGGGCGCGTCGCTTCCAAAGAAAGCGAGTTTGCGCCAGGAAAGCGCGGCGGGGCGCCTCATCCCCTCGCCCTCCCTTCTTCTCCTCCCTCCCTCCCTCTCTCTCTCCGGCGGGGCTCGCATTCCTGTCCCCCCCCCAAAAAAGAAAAAAAAGCAGCGGCTGAAAGCGGCGGATTCCCCCAAGCAGCCGCCGGGCGAGGCGAGTTCTTACTCCGCCGGAAAGAGAGAACGGCTTCCTTCGTGCGCGGACTGCCGCGCCTCTCTCCCCGTCTCCTCTCTGTGGATAGTCCGGTCCGTGCTGTCGCCTGAGGGCGGCGCTTTTTTTTGGGGTGGGGGGGGCTTCCTCGCTGGAACCTACTCCTCACAGTTAACAAGCCCTCCGCTCCCTCTGCACAGTTCTGGAGCACGACTGGCTTAACACAAACACATGGAAAGCCAAGCTGGGGACCGTACAAGAACCGGTGGGGGTGGCCGGTGCGTGCGCTCCGCAGTCGCTCGCTCCCTTGATGCAGCGAAGCGGCGCGCGCTGCCCCTCGAGTATTAGGGCTGCATCTGAACCCAGAACCTCCTAACCCAGACTTGGCTCGTAGAGAAGGCGGATCCCGCGTGCGGCCTTTATCTGTGGTCTCCCCCTCCTCTCCCTCCCTTATACAAACGCCTTCCCAAGCAAACATTCTCTTCCAGAGAAATGAGCGTCCCCCACAGCTATGCACGCAGCTGGGCAGGATTGGCGAGCCGAAGAAGAAAAGTGCCCGACGATCTCCGAGATGGTCGCCTTCGACCAAGACTTAAGACCTTCCAAACCCCAACTCTATGATTCCGGCGTGAACCATATTGTGCAAGTGCTCAGAGGAACTCTTGGTGACTGGTGGCTCCAAGGCCCTTTCAGGATCGTGGCTGTGTGTAGTCTCGAGTTCTCAGAATGTTAAATGAATATTTCTGAGCGTACATCAATGTTTGTAGACCTGCGTGTGACATATAATATCCTCGGTTGCATGCAATAGTTGTTGTGAACAATCCGTTTTGAAGATTGGTTTGTAAATAGGGCAGTGAGATGAAGAAGAACGCGGGACAATGATATCTCGAGTGGTACAACTGGTGGAAATTACTTCGAATTGTTCCAGCCGCCGCTGTGTGCAATTTGCTTCTGACGGTTAGCCTTACCTCACTTTTGCAGACTCACCAATGTTGGTTTGCATAAGAAATCGTTAGAATGAGCCCTCTGCAGAGCCTGCTAAACAGCAAAGAAGGGAAGCAGCCAGAGAAGATTTGGGGAGATGTGTTATTTAAGCAAATGAAGTGCCAGAGTTACATAATTTATTTTTCAAATACAGTATTTGTGTTTTATTTATACCCTGACTTTATTATTTTTACAAATAACTCAAAAGTCAACATTTCTTCAGGTTTCCTCGCCGAGCAGGGAGTTGGACTCAGAGACCGCTACCATCTCCTTAAACTCTTATTCTGTTATAGTTTCTGTTATATAGTAGTGGTCCCCAACCTTTTTTGTACCAGGAGCAGTTTACGCAGAGCGACACTTTTTCCAAGGACCGGCAAAACCAATTCTTCCCCAATAGTAAAGGGCTCCTTAGCTTTAGCATATCTGCAGTCCACGAACGTTAGCGCAGAAGTTAGCGCGGAATTACGAGGCGGAAGTGTGTTGTCTTCCCAAATAAGACAAACGGAAGCAAAAACATATATATAGTATATATATATATATATATATAATATGTGTATATATATATTTTTAGCTTCCTTCGGTATTATGCCCACGTCATTGTAAGTTTTGTTAAATGTTGTAGCTCATTGTAGAGTTCTGTTAAAGTTGTAGCAACGTTTCAGCAGACTCTCATCTGCCATCATCAGGCTTCTGTATGAAGTGTGTCTCACAGTTCCTCTGTTTTCAAATTTGAGGCGTGTCTATTCTGATTGGCTATTAAACTGGTCTGTGTTTATTGACTTGGAGTTATGATTGACTTGTGTTTCGTGGTTTCTTCTGTCTGTTTTGTGGCTCTTGATTGGCTGCAGCACTCTTTCTTGTGTTGGGCTTTCAATGCTGCTGGCTTCGTGTGAAAGACGCTGCTTTCATCAGCCAAGCTCGGTACCTATGGGGCCTGGGCTGGGGGGGGTTTTGGCAGATGCTGCCACCAATCAAAGCCACAAAACAGACAGAAGAAACCAGAAAACACCAATCAATCAAACTCCAAGTCCAATGAACACAAGACCCAGTTAATAGCCAATCAGAATGGACAGCCTCAAATTTGAAACCAGAACTTTTGAGACACACACATCCATACAGAAGCCTGATGATGGCAGATTGCGATTCTGCTGAAACGTTGCTACAACTTTAACAGAACTACAATGACGTGGGATAATACCCGAAGGAAGCTAAACAGGTACAAAACGATCCACGGACTGGTACCGGTCTGGGGCCCGGTGGTTGGGGACCCCTGTGTTATAGTTTCCTCTTCCTATTTTCCCCACAACAACCCTGTGAAATGAGTTGAGCTGAGAGTGATATCCCAAGGTCACTCAGCTGGCTTTTATGGTTAAGAAGAGACTTGAACTCACAGTTTCCTGTGAGTTTCTAGCCTGGTGTCTTCTTAATCACGAGACCAAATTGTATAATCTTTTCAGACCAAAGATCAGCCTTATAAAGCAGGTTTTCACGCCTTGTAGTAGGAATCTGAATTCATTTGACTGGAACTGGCCTCATATCTGAATTCTGGAATAGCCTTTGTAGGGAAAACCCCTTGGACTGACAAAGTTATTTAAAGCCTTTTTATGTTTGGCCTCCTCACTTGTTACATTTTATTTTTAATGTCTTATCAGAGCAGTACTTGCCTTACTGTTTGGGCTGTTATTAAATTATATTTCACCGCATTTCTTATAATATTCTTATAATATTGTTTTGTGAGAATGCCTTTTTAATAGCCAGAGGAAACCATCTTGATGCCTTTTAACCAAAATATTTAATTTTCTCTAAAATATTGATAATCTGGAACTATCCCCCTATTGCAGAGAAAGTGCTAAGACGAACACTCCAAACTTATATGTCTGCTACTCTGAAGTAAGTCTTATGTAGTTGAGTGATGCTTGCTTTCAGGGAAGAAGATAAAGCGCTGCAATTTTATGTTATAGTCTGTAAACGTAAGTCTGAGAATAAGTCTTGCTCACACAGGGAGGGACTTGCATTGGCAAAAGCTGAGCGGTGAGGCTACAAAACAAATTACTGCAAAAGGACAGATATTCACCAAACTCAGCAGTATGTGTTTCTCTATACTGACTCAAAACACTGCATTTGCAAAGCAGGTTGTCAATCATGATTGACCAACTATTATGGCTAAGCCAAAGACAAACAAACCATATAATGTTTTAGAGTGCTACATGAATCGGATCATTACATTATAATAGTTTTGTTCTGATTTAATGTGTTTTGTGAATCTATTTCAGTTTCTAAGGCAGAGCTTATGGAATAGGAATATTCTTTATTGGCAAAGTATGATTGGACACATAAGGAATTTGTCTTCGATACATAAGCTCTCAGTGTATATACAAACAACAAGGTGATAAGTCATAGATCATAAATTAGCACAGGGGTTTTACTCTGGGCAACTTTGAGATAGGTAGACTTCAACTCCCAGAATTCTCCAGTCAATATGTTGTGGGGAATTCTAGGAATCGATGTTCAGACATCTTAAAGTTGTTGAGGCTGAAGAACCCTGGTTTAGCAAGTGTGAGGACAGCTGCAGTAAACCGTAAAAGCAGAATAAGTCAATAATTCTACTGTATATGGAAAAAGGCAAAAATGATTTTTTTATAGGAAGCTAAGTTTAAGTAAAACAGAGACAGAACTGTAAGAAGAAACCTTAGGCTGTAACCCAGCAAGATCCATTAAGTATATAGTAACTTTTAGGTATTCTTTTCAGGATTCATTTCTTCTTTCCCTCCAAACAAACTGCTCTCCCCCCATTATAACAACTTGTGTGTAAGAAGGGATTGTTTTTTTATATAGAAAGAGATATGCTACATATCCAGGTCTGTCCACATGACTTCCAGGCCATCTAGATAAATCCAGGTTATTTACCTGACTGCATGGGAACTATATAATTCTCCTAGGTATAGAAAATTGCTTGTATAGGCTTGGGAATATTGAGAGTAGCAAACAGAATTGCCTATGTTAGATTTTAGGCCAACCAAGAAGACTGAATGAAAAAGCTTTCTTGGTCAATTTGCTACACATTCCATTCATACTCAGATCATACGGCTGCAACATCCTTCAGGCTAGAAGATACAGTTTTTTGAACTATTTACATGGGATGCTATAACTTCACTCAGACTGGACAGGTCAACGTTCATTGTTCCAGTTCTGGGGGATAGTTGACAAGGATTTTGGAAGTAGAATGAATGCCTTAAGTCTCTGCAGTATCTAAGTCATCCTCCTCTTATATACACCCCAAATATCCCATAAAAACAATATTTTCCCTCTGAAGAATCTCTGGAGGCTAGAGTAAAATAATTGCTGGGACTTGTGGATTGTGCAGTTGTGATTCAGAATAAAAAAAGATGGATTATATTCCAGTTTGCCATAAGAAACAATGAATGGAAGAGATTCCCCAATTGTATGGAATAACAAGCACTGGATTTTTTAGGAATGGTGACACACCATAATGAAAGTGTCCTATATTATTATACTGCTTTACAATAGAGCGACTACGTTATTCTGACTGTCCTAGAAAATTATAGCATCAATTCAGAAAAGCTGTCTTCCCTAAGCATGCTTTCTCCAACCAGCTCATGCTGATTAGGAAATATAGAAATTGAAGGCCAAGACTTACAAAATTGAAATCCTAAAAATGTGACCTTTTCAATAGGCTGTACAGTGGGACGGTAGGGTGTTTTGGTATTGTTCTGTTGTTCTCTGTGTGTTTTTTTTTATGTATTGCAGGTCACTTACACTCATTTTGGTAACTGATATCAGTTAGTTAGTCATATCGGCTGAGTTAGTAAATAGATTAATCAATGAATAAATACATCCAGAGGACATCAGATTGAGGATGACTTGATTAAGATAAACCTTGCCTTGCAAAAAACGAGGCCTAGGCAAGGCTCTCTCTGTGAAGTGAGCTAAGGCTATTCATTAGGCAGGGCTCTTCAAACTTGACAGCTTTAAGACTTATGGACTTCAACTCCCAGAGTTCCTCCTCCAGTCTTGTTAGCTCAGGAATTCTGGGAGTTAAAGTCCACAAGCCTTAAACTTGCCAAGTGTGAAGACCCACTTCAGATTCTATTCTGAACCACCGCAATCCAGTTTCAGCAGCCACTCCATCCATCTTTGAAGTGATAGTTTTCCATTCACTCTAACATCATGCAACATTTAGACAGAGGGAACATCTTAGAAAAAAACAAAGCTCTCCTCTAATTCCACCCCCTTTTACTTCTTCTGTGAAGGACATATTTAAAATGTCCTTTCCTGTGAAGATGATTAGAGATGGGGAAAGTTTTAGGATGAAGGGGAGGTTGGGGTTAATTGGTGCTGAAGTCACAAAGTGATTAATGGCTCCCCATAGAAGTGAGAAAAGTAATCCTTCGCTGAGAATTCCAGAGGGAGAAATGTCCCTGAGTATTCAGACAGCAATTTTTCCAACTCTCAGAAAAAATGTGAGAGAGGGGACATATATGCATATGAACACAACCCATATTACAGATAGAACGGAAATAAATGTAAACCGGAACTCCCAGAAAATAACTAAATAGTAATTTTTAAAAACTTTAAGTTTTTGGGCCCATCTGGAAATGCCCATCTGCCCATCAAGCCTGAGCAATGCACAATGTGCTAACTTTCCACAACTCAGTTCTTCCAACTTGTGGGAAAAGAAATACCATTGTAGCTGGTATGTATGTCAGGAGTTATAATCTGAACACTTTTGGAGACTCTAAATTGAAAAAGATTGGAGTACAGGTAGTCCTCATTTAGCAACCATAACTGGGATTGGCAACATGGCCATTAATCGAAGTAATTGCTAAGTGAAACCACAATTGTGCTTATGTTCTTACTTCAGCTTTCCTTTGCTTTATAGACCTGTGAATGTCACAAATACAAGAATTGGTCACAAAATTACATTTTCATCTCTATCGTAAATCTGAATGGTTAAGCCCATGTCACACTGCACCAACGGATGGAAAGAGGATGTAAAATGGAGAAAAACACTTGGCATCCGTTGGTTAACGCGATGCTTCCGTTTTGTACTCACTGTGTCCGTTTTTCTTCCTCTCTATCCGTCCAGCATCACGTCAGCATCCGTCGACTCAGATTCCCATCCGCTTTCAAAAAGTTTTGAGCATGCTCAAAAAACTTTCTTGACGTGAGGAAAATGTATATCCAACGCCGTCCGTTCTGCATACCCTATGATTAGGCGGAACATCCCGTTCTGCATCTGTCGTTCATCCGTTACGCGTCCGCTACCATCCACTAGCATCCGCCTGCACATACCGCCGCAACTCAATCTGCTCCAGCGGGAAAGCGGACACGAAGGGAGGAAGCAGAACGGACGCGGAGACGGACGTGCAGCCTTAGTAGCATGGCACGGCAGAAAGAGATTGAAAGCGGATGCACCTCTGCCAAAGAAGCATATATTAACGGAAAAAAATGTTTCGCAGATGGGACCTATCTCGGATATTAAAGGATGTCTAGAGCGATGCCTAGAGGATGCAAAAGGACACATAGTGGAAAACGCTATATTGCCTATAAAAAGGGGAGCAATCACCTGGATCTCCACTTTCAGTCCAGCAGACCTGCTATAGACCTCCGCAGTCCTTCATCTGGATCTTGCTTCTTCCACACGCATCAGTCATGTCCCCATGGATCGTAAACACACTCCTTTGGTAGCCACCATCGTTCTGCAACAGCTTGCGAAGCATCTAAACAGTTGCTCTTCAACTCTACTACTGGGAAGAAAAGGAGGCGGCCAAGAAGCGTTCGGGTCGGAAGGATGGATCGCCAGGAAGAGCAGAGTACGGACTGTACAAAGCTGAAATGGTGGAGCTGAGGAAGAAGACCCCCTCATTGAATCATTCCCAACAACTCGACCCCTCATGCTTTTAGGGGATGCCCCAGCATTGTTTGCACAAAGTTGTGCAGCGGCTGACACCCAGGTTGACCAAGCAGAGCACCAACTTCCGGCCCAGCCTGGACCCTGGACTCAAGGGTGGCACTGATTCTGCGCCACCTGGCCTCAGGGACCACCCATACAGGGAGCATGCCAGTACGGCGTGGAGGGTGCCACACACCACCACAGCATTGTTGTCAGAGAAATGGTGCAGGCATCATCGAAGAATACCTAGAGGAGCTCCTCCAGGCCCCATTCCACTGAAGAAGGATGTAAGAAAGTCTGCAGAGCAGTGTATCAGAGGTGGAACTTCCCAACACACCGTTGGAGCCATAGATGGGAGCACGTGGCCTGCAAACTCCAGCCAAGTCGGGGGTCCACTTATTTCAACTACAAGGGGCCTTCTTCTCAGGCATGCGTCCTCTTCGCCATGGGTCCGATTACTGACTTACAAGTTTCATGTACATCGATGCTTACAGGCAACGAGTCAGCTTCAGATGCCCAGGTATACAACGCCAAGTCACGCTCAAGGAGGCTGGAACGCACCTCATCATGGGTTTCCCAGATGCCAGACCCCCTGCCCAACGAACACAAGATGTGCCCTACTTCATCGTGGGGTGTGACGCCTTTCTCCCTCAGAACCTACCTCATAAGCCCTTATACTTCCAGATGCCTCACCCGTGAAGTAGAGGATCTTCAACTTACAGCTTTCCAGTGGCAGCGCGGGTGGTGTGAGAACCGCCTTTGGCATCCTGGCCCAACAGCTCCAGGACTTCTCACCACTCAGCCTGCAGCATTCACCTCAGACGGGACTCGCTTGAGGAGGATCGTGGAAGCTTACTCATCTGCCTAATTCCAATCCCCAAGTCACGCGCACCGCTACCAGTCTTGCAGAAACAGGCCTCGGACCTCCAACAAGGCAAAATGGGGACATGTGGAGCCTGGGAATGGAGGCAAGGGCGAAACCTGATAAGACACTGGGATGTGCAGCCCAACAGAGCCTCACGTAAGGAAAGAAGCAGCGCAAACTCCTGAAACACTTGGTGCAAACTCCCCAGCTGGAGCAGTGATGCGAGTGGGCAAGCAGAGACGATGATAGATGATATAATGGATGCTTCTCTTCAGCCTGTCTCATCACATGATGAGATTGGACCATGTATGTTGGTGGGCCTGCAATGAAAAGGGCATTTAATAAAGGTTGTGTATGTTGACATGTGTGGATTCAATGATTACATTACTATGATACATGAAGGCCATAGGGTGTTGGCACCTGGGAGGTGAACCATACAGTCCCACTATGGCTTGCACTGAGAGGTTTTATCTATCCTCCACAGCTATACTCATCCATCCCACAGCTATTCTTAACCTATTCCTACAGATATCTCAAACCCACCCAAAGGGTATCCCTAGCCCATCCCACAGCTATTACCCATCCCAAAATGTGGATCCCTGCCCACCCCACTGCTATCCTTTACCCATCCCACAAGCATTGCAAAGGGCTTAAACAATTCTAAAGGTTTTCCCACCAAGACTTATATTTACTAAAAAGGAACTGAACTCAAGTGTGTTAAGCAAAGATAATCTTATATTAATTAAACAATGCTGTAAAAAGAAAAATGCGACCAAGCCACCTAGCTGGTCTCAAATAAAGTCTACAGGTCAGCCAACCCAGCATCTCTTGGCACTGTACTTCTCTTGTCACTCGAGAGGATGTGCCCAGTCTCAGGGTTGTCGGTGAAACGGTCCAAGGGTGCTGTGGAGGGGCTGCTGCTGAGTGCTCGGTCCTGATAGCCCGCCAAACTGGTGCCTGGCACGCCGATGAGGACCAACAGTGTTGGACAGTGTGTTGAGGAAGCTCTCGACAGCTGGCTTCAGCCCCGTGATGTTCGAGAGCTCCTTCCTCCATGCTCATGGGGTTGTCAGCCCCATAGTATCGACGGACAATGTGACTGAGGCCGGGCTTGGCTGTGGGGGTGAGGGAAGCAGAGATAGTTGGGGCTGTCTGGTCTGCCAGCTGTAGTGAAGACTGGCGTGGGGGGGCATCGGTGGCATCAGTGGTGTGAGTGGTGGCATCTTCTGCGGTGGGGTGCGCATCTGTGGGCATCGAGTTGGAACGCGTGGCAACATGCGTCCTGATGGATTCTGTGCCTGGACTGGGTAAGGGCTTCTGCCTGTCTGCCTGGACCTCCTGGTTAGCCGTGTCCCTGTAGGTTGAGGGCCTGTGGAAAGCCTTTGGAAGGGAAGGTGACATCACGGGATGCGCAGGATGCAGACCTGACTGGGCGTGGGATGCAGGTTCATCTGAGATCGTTGAGGTATGTTGAAGCAGATCGGTGATCCGTCCTTCACCACCTTGGTACTGGGGTTCCGCGATGTCCGTGAGGGTCTGGTTTCACATAAGGTAAAAGGGCTGCGAGTGGGAGGTAGAAGCGGATGTGGTTGACCAGTCTTTAGGAGAGGATATTTATAGCTGCTCCTGATGGGTAGTGTCTCTTATCTCCAGCAGGACAGTGTGGCTCTGCCCTCCTGTCTGGCGCTCTGCCTTTCTCGTGAAGGTGGAGCTGGGGGTGGATGTGGGTAGGACTGTGGTGAAGTGCCGTCTTCTCTCTTCCACTGCACCAGGGAGTCCTCCACGCGCTCCGCCACGGTTACAACAGCTGTCCGCGGGTTCTGCGTCGTGGCCGCTCCACAGACACCTGGCCTGGAGACAGGAGCTGACTCTCAGCCGGAAGAGGACTGGCTCTCAGCAGGCTGCCTGAGAGAGAGGTAGTGAGAGGGGCTGCTCCTCGGTGGCGGACCTCACCCTCCAGGAAACTGCACTTGGCCATGACGTAGGTCTCTCGTCCGTCAGCTTGACCGCCGCCTGGCCAGATTTCTTGAGCTGCAGCTTCCCGTACCAGGTGGCATGTGCTTCCACCAGCCAAGGAGCACCTCCGAAGTGTAGCCCAGGCTCTCCGCCTTCTCTCTCCAAGCAGCTTGCTTCCTTTTGGTGTCCCTGTAGAGCCTGTGTCCCTTCCGCCATAGATGATCATTCTCTCTCAGCCACTCCAGCACCTCATCCTCATGTTCCTCCTCGCTGGAGTATTGTCTCCTCTCCCGTTCTCGCATATGCCTCTTCCTCCCTTTGCAGGACCACATTGGGCCCTCATAGAGGGGCTTCCAGGTTGTAGAGCTGCTCCTCCACACACCACCACCCAGCAGCACCAGCAGGATCATCATCATCAGCAGCACCAGCACCAGCAGGATCATCAGCAGCAGCAGCACCAGCACCAGCAGGACCAGGTCAGCAGCAGACAGAGTAAGCACCACGCGCCAGCAAGCACAGGACAGCAAGGACAGAACATGAGCAGGACCAGCAGCATGAGAAGGACCAGGAGACACCAGCAGGACCGCAGGACCATGGGACCAAGCCAGGACGGAGGAGCAGCTACAGCAGACGAAGTACAGCGAACCAGCAGAAGCAACCGCCATAAGCAGCAGCATTAGCTCCTCCAGAAGCAGCATCAGCAGAAGCACCACCGCCAGAAAGCAGCATCAGCAGAGTAAGCACCAGCAGAAGCACTACCGCCAGAAGCAGCATCAGCAAAGTAAGCACGAGCAGAAGCACCACCGCCATAAGCATCAGCACGCCTCCTCCAGAGCGAGAAGCGAGCAGAAGCCCCAGCCCCAGAAGAGCAAGCCCGTGCTACAGAAGCCCCAGCAGAAGCAGATGGAGGGCCAGTGGGTGGAGGGTGGCCCTGTCCCTCGTTGCCAGGGCTGGCAGCAGATGGCTGGAGCTTCCTCTTTCTTCCCCAAGTTGGTGGGGTTTGCTGGCTAGCCAGCAGGCTGGCAGGCAGGGCAGGCTGGCAGGAAGGCAGGCAGGAAGGCTGGCAAGCAGGCAGCAGCAAGGCTGGCAGGAAGGCTGCGGCAAGCAGGCAGGCAGCAGGGTGGTAGGAGGCTGAAGGCAGGCAGGCTTGGCAGCAAGGCTGGAAGGCAGGCTGGCAGCAAGGCTGGCAGGCAGGCAGACAGCAAGGCCTGGCAGGCAGGCTGGCAGCAAAGGCTTGCAGGGAGGCAGACAGCAAGGCTGGCAGCAAGGCTGGCAGGCAGCAAAGGTTGGCAGGGAGGCTGCAGCAGGCAGGCAGCAAGCCTGGCAGGCAGCAAGCCTGGCAGGCATGCAGGCAGGCAAGGCAGGCAGGTTGGCAAAGGCTGCAGGCAGTCGATGTGTTCTGGTGGAAGCAGGTCTTTCCTCTGAATGGTGACCTTCTTGGATCTGCTTCCCTTTATATCCGCGGGGCTGACACAATGCATCCTCCCCGCATGCCACAGTGAACGCTAGGCATCCGCCTTCATCCGCTCGGCATTCGCTGTGCATCCGCTGTATCCGTTCCGCGTCTGCTTTGCTGCGCCCCTCGGAAGCCTTGCGGACATGCCATCCGCTCCCATCCACTTCCATTCGCTAGGCTTCCGTGGAGGCATCTGCTTTCCATCCGCCCTGCCGTCCTCCTCCCGTCCGTTCCTTTCCGTGTGTCCGCTCTGGTATTGCAAAATTTTGCCCCTTTTGTGACGATAACAACGGGATGGAACATTTTTCTCGTCCGCTGTGTCTTTTTTACAAACGTTTTGCATCCGTTGGCCAGTGTGACAGGGCCTTTACTAAATAGGCATGTGCACAAAAACACAACAATCCAATGTTTTCATGCAATTGTTTTTGTTAATGTAACAGGACCTTTTGGGGGGATGAATTTGTTTTCCCTGCAAGCACGCTTTCATTGGAGCAGTGAAAGGAAGTCTTAGCTCAGCTGACGGAGAAACGAATCTAACTGATCAACATTAAGATACAAACTATTATAATTTGTGCTAATTCACCAGTACTGATCAAGATGGAGAGGGAACAAGAAACATGGTTGAGAAATGAACAGTTAGAGTTCAAGCCGTTGAAGAGGTTTGTTTTTCTTGGAGGAGTCCCTGCGGGATTCTCATCCACAGTCCTTCTGTCTCTCAGCAAAACAACTCAAACGACAGCCAAGAGAGCTGTTTTGGCTATCATAAAACTGATGGAGTCTAGGTCAGACCAAAATTTAGTGAAGCACTCAGGGCTCAGCTGCATTTGACTCATTAGCTACCCTCCATCCCCTGGGAGTATTAAATACAGTGCAGAGTCCAAGAAGATATTGCCTTGATACCATATTTGTTATATATATTTCAGCACAGACATCACAGGCAACTCGGATCAGAGATAATGGCCTTATTCAGAGTTTTTCCGTCCCTCCTGTTTCCTTCTTTGAAGTCCCCGTGGTGAGTTGCTGAAGTCTGCAAGTCCAATTCTTGAAGGTTACAGAATGTATCTTACCCACCAGGGAAAAAAAACCACTGTGATTATATAGGAATGACTACACCCATCCCTTACAACCAGGGGTGGGATTCAAATATTTTAGCAACCAGTTCTGTTGGCATGGCTTAATTGGTGGGCGTGGCTTGGTGGTCATGTGACTGGGTGGACATGGTTTGGTGGTCATGTTATTGGCTGGGCGGGCCAACTCAATATCACTCATATTGAGGCACACATCTCCTCGCCTGGCCTCATGACTGTGGAGGTGCTGCAACAGTCGTAAAAGTGTGAAAAATGGTCATAAGTCACTTTTTTCAGTGCCATTGTAACTTTGAATGGTTACTCCACGCAGTAAAGGAAGAGAAAAAAACTCCAGAGAAGTTCCTGAGACAGGAAGTCTAGTCCTGCCAAGAATGTAATCAGGGTTAACGGAGAGGCAGTTTCTGTAGGCAACACCAGAATGTTTCTTTCCTGCCTTCCTTACAGGATTAGGCCAGTAATTTATTCTAACAACCGGTTCTTTGAACTGCTTACAATGTTAACAATCGGTTCTAGCGAATAGGTGCAAACTGGTAGAATCCCACCTCTGCTTACAACCATTTGTTAAGCAACTGTTTGCAGCTACAATGGCACTGAAAAATGTGACTTACAATTGCACGTATGACATTGCAGCACCCCCCCCCAAGATCACATGATCTAAATTCAAGCACTTGGCAACCAGGATGTATTTAAGATGGTTGCAGCATTCTGTGGTCATGCAATCACCATTTGTGACTGTCCCAATATAGTTCCACCAAGCAAAGACAACAGGGAAAGCTAGAATCACTTAACTACATGATTCACTTAAGAACCATGGCAAAAGTTTATAAAATAAAATGTGACTTAGCAACCATCTTGCTTAACAATGGAAATTCTGGTTCCTATTCTGATTGTAAATTGAGGACAACCTGTATGCAATTATTCCTTCTAGAAACCATGGAATTATAGTTCCAAAAAAGAAATTTACCATCTTACTATTTTCAATGAATATAGTACCTGAGTTTCTTTTGGAAAAGCTATAATGAAATTTACTGGAACATACTTATTCCATTAGTCCAGAGGTCTCCAAACCTGGCAATTTTAAGTCGTGTGGACTTCAACTCCCAGAATTCTCCAGCCAGCTGGCTGGAGGATTCTGGAAGTTGAAGTCCACACGACTTAAAATTGCCAAGTTTGGGGATCCCTGCTTAGTCTATATTGTTTAGCTATTCAGAGTGTTTCAGCTTGGAGTAGATAAAGAAAGTGCTACTAATGTCAATTTCTAGTAGTTCCTACAGTGCCGGTATAAGACAGTTCCCCAGTTGGAGTACAAACGAACTATTAATCATCAACATTTCCAGTGTCAATGAACACTGCAGGAGAAGAATAATGATCAATCTAGGCCACTCAGAGTCACTGCAACAGTGAGATGGGCAACATATAAATTTAATAAATAAAATCAATCACACCAACCCTGAGCTACATAATGGTTGGCATGATAGGGAGCTTGCCGTCTACCATTAGCTAATGAAAATACCTGAACTGCTATATAACGAGTCCTGGCATGATATGTGCAGTCTCTACACCAAAGAAATGCCACCTATAATGCCAAGCATTAATATGCTGACCATATATTTCTCCCAGAAAATAAGTTTGTTTTCTACAATAGATAAATCTCCAGAGAACAAAATCCTAGGGGCAAACCTAACATGTACATGGCTGACATAATTAAGATATTTTTTGACTATAAATAGTGATAGACTTGCCATTTTTCTGAAACAATAAGAGCACCATTTCAGGTAGCAGTTGCTGGAAAGTTGTGGCAGGGTGTTAAAACCATGTGCTATACAAGATGTTTTCCTTGCATGTTGCTTTCAGATATGATGGAAGACGCCATCCCAACCCAATATTGGAGTAAGATTCAACTTACTTCATGTTTTAAATATGGAAAGAGAGATAGGTTTTGCCCTCAGCAATAAAAAAAGGATAAAACCAGCCTCAACAACCTACTTGATATTAAAAGCATGGTGTGATCTTAATCTATAATAAGGATAGGTAACCAGAATGCAGATCACAAGCGCCAACCCCAGTTACCATAGTGGTCAAAGATTCCACTATCAGAATTTGGTGATTTAATGGGCAATTTTCAGCAGTTTTCTTCTTAGTAGAAAACAAGCAGTGAAATAAAAGAGGAAATGGATGTGCGAAGCTTATGCAAGACTAAACACACCAATTTTCATCCTTAAAACCCCCAACTTATCCCTAGAAAAGAAATATTGTTCCTTGTATTTCCTAGACCAATTTACTTTTAAAGCCCAAAAGGACCCTGAATTGCTTCTAACTTTCTGGAATAGATTAAGGAAAATTAGTACCATACCGTTTTGCAAACATATATTCAATGGGTCAGTTGTATGTTTGACTTAATGAAGGCCTCTTTATAAAATATATCTTCTTGTGTCCTCTGCTGATGAGATGATGTAAACAAAGAAATATAAACTGCCTCCAGCTTTGCAGTGTGTTTCACTTGATGGGTTTAGTAAGATGGTGCACAAGTAAGGAAAGCTTATTAAAATATTTTATCTGTATATGCAGAAGTCTAGTGAAGTCCATGCAAAATCTCATAACATTGGATCCTACTTCTTGTCACAAATGGGTCAGCCAAATGCCTTTATATAGAAGTGCACTCTGTCCTTTCAGTAGCTTTGCAAGAATTCTGCTTTCTGGTGGTGTTATCAAGACATAGAAGCTTGCTGAACCTGAAGGTGAAGATGAGCTTTGGGTGTGCCCTTCCTAAATGGGAATAGTCACTTGCAGGAAGTGTCTCTCACATCTGGCATTCCCTCTTGAATCTTCTTTTGGGTCTTTTTCTAACATCACCAAGGAACTGTTTGGACAAAGCATAACTTTCCTGAGTGAGAACATAAGCAGGGCTATCATTTAAATTTGAGTATTATCAAGCTTTGGAAGATTACTGGGTGTATTTGGAATTTTGAAAGCTTTTCTTGGAAGTCATCATAATATAGCTGTTATGGAGTGTGACTGTCATTGTGAGTGTACACCAGTGATAAGAGGTCCATTTCACAAAACAGCAAATGACTCAGTTCATAAGCCATCTCAAGCCATTGAAGCAAAAATATTTAAAGTACAATGAAATGGAAGAAATTGTCATAATTAATTATGAAGAAACTATCATAAGCAATTATGAAGAAGCCAGCTTAGTGTTTTGTGGACATAAAAAATAATGTCTGTGACCGTAATTTTTCTAACCTCCCATCTCCAGTGAATATTATCTTCCTTATAAACATGATAAAGGGTCAGCAAAACAATTCAAGCACATGCACTAAGATAAGTGGGCAGGTATCTCCTATACATGTTTTCTCTGAAGTCAATTTATGGAAGAATTAAAATTTGCCTTCCTGAACCAGACCAAGACCCATCTTCATCTAGTATTTTGTTTCACATAGTGGTGAACCTGGTGCTTCTGGAGGCTTACTAGTAGGAAATGGAGACATAGGAATTTCTGCTGTTCTCCTGAAAAAGGTAGTGGGATATATGTGATTCCCAATTCAGGGGTAACAGAGACTCAAAAAGCAGTACTTTTGAGTGAGCTTCCTCCCCGACTTTATCCAATCTCTTTTTAAATTCACCCAAGATAATGCTCTCTACCACATTTTGTAGCATTGAATTTTACAGATTCATTATATACTGTGTGAAAAAGTACTTTCTTTTGCCTATTCTAAATCATCTCTGTTGCTTTATTGTACATCTCCTTGTCCTAATATTTTTAAAAAGGGAGAAAAAATTGCCTCTGCCCCTGCTGTCCTTGCTGTGTTTGATTTTATGTATCTCAACCATGTCCTCGGTCACCTTTGTTTTTCCTTTAAAAGGAAAGCCCTAAACTTCAAGGATTTCAGTAGCTCTCATTTAAGTATGCAAGAGAATGCTACTCGAAATGTAAATTAATGTATGTTATAGCCAACCTCAATTAGAACAAAAATGAGTAAAAAATATCACACAAACTCCATTTAACACAAAACTTTCTGTAAACCACACCTTTTTTCTATAAGCCTGTCTCCTCTCTTTCTTCCTCATTTAACAATGTAGTTCCTTCATTATCTTGCATAAATTACTGTCTTTTGATATCATTCACAACTGATTTGACTTTGACATGAAAAAGCAGGTTTTGCAAGGTTTTCTGGAATGGGATGGTTGTGCAAGTTGGGGACTGCCTGGACTTAAAAATCTATTAAGATTACTATTTCATTATTATAGAAATGTTAAAATTAAAACAAATGCATAGAAAGATCAACAAAAAGCAGCAACTCTCATAGGGACTATGTATTTAATATTACACGTGTTAACAGTGGCCAGAATTGTATTTGCACAACATTGGAAAGGTGTGGAGATCCCCACAAATGAGCAGATAGTAAAAAAAACCAAAACCCAGAATGTGTAGAAATGGATAGATTAACGTAACACTTGAAATTAAAGATAAGGAAGATACAGAATTTTTTGAAACATGGGATTCGTTTTATCTATGGTTAAATAACAGAAACAATAGTTAGAATATTTAATAATTAATGAAGGATTAATTTTATCATGAAGGTTTATTATCAATATGAATATTAATAATTAAGTATTAATATGTTGAGAAAATACTGTTATTATATGATCACTACTAATAAACATTATGATGATGATGACTATTGCTTAAGCTAACTGTAACCAGACAACACATTGTTTATATAGATATTGAAATTGTTGCTCTTTCTTTATATGGTAAAAAATAAAAAAAATATTTGAAAAAAAATCAGCAGCTCTCAAAAATCATGAGTAATCAAGGACCTTAGTGATGATGTTAGTCAGGGGAGTCCAACGTCCCTGCAATGAAACTGAACCTCTGAGATGCATTTCTCAAAACTAACTGGAAAGAAAGGCCTTGTTTGGTTAAGAATCAGGACATCATAGCAGCAAACTTTAGAGCATGTGTGTATTACTTTCCACCCCAGGGAAGGGCTAAGTGAGGCCCATCAGGATTTCAGGGTAGCCCCCCAATGTCTGTTGATACTTTGTTTATCCATCAAGAGCAAATTCTTAGGTCATCCATCGTGCTGCTTTCTTGCTTTATGGTGTTCATGCATGAGTGTTTGCACATGTCCATGTGTACAATAGGCAGAGTATGTGTGCTTGCGAGATGTGAAAAGTTTGAGAATTGACTGAAATGTGAGAAGATCAGGATCACAGTAAATATGCATGTGTATGTGCTAAATTTAACAAATAGGGAAACCAATTTAAATTAATATTAACTTTTGATTAAGTTCTACTTTACACCATCATCTCCACACTTTTAAAAATATTTATTGGTGGCCTCACCCCCTTTTCCAGGGGGCCTCATAAATGCTGCCCAAGGAACTTTCTGTGCTTCTTTTTGAGGGTCAGAGATGAAGAAAATACTTCAAGCAGAGAGTGATAGCCTGCAAAAGAGAATCGGTTTTCCATGTTAAATGATTTTCTTTTTCAATACCCCTCCTCCTCTGCCAAGATCTCCTTTTGACTGGTGAGATTTGTGTTGTACTCATTGGTTAAATCATGTCAAGATGTGTTTTATAGCTTGTAGTCAACAGTTATTAAAAGCTATAAGGGAGTATTTCAGAAAGCACCCTCATTGCTCAGTAATGAAGTCATGTTTTTAACTATGTGCTAAAGGCTAGGTCCCACTGGCTGACGGACTCAAAACATATGCATAAAGGACACAGCGGACGAGCAAAATTTCGGGGGTGGCTCCATCCCCTTCAAAAAGTGGTGAAAATTGCATAATAGAACGAAAAGAACAGAAAAGAACGGACGTGAGGTATAGTAGCGGGATGTTAAAAAAGTGTTCATTGGAAGCCTAGCGGATGACAGCGGATGAAGCGGATGCATCACGTACGCCTAAAGGAAAGAAAGGGATGCCGCGCGTCCTTTCTATTTCTGTGCTACTAACGATGTATAGACGTTCCATTGTACCCTTCCTTTTCTCCCTCTTTCCATTTTCAGCTGTAGCAGATGTGAGTTGCGAGGATGCCCAGAGGATGCAGAGAGGATACAGCGGACGTTTAACGATGATAGACGGACATAGAACGTTTGTTGCTCGTATTGTCGCGGATGTACATCGTACAAGGCGGAAAGTTCATCCGTTCACAAAGTTTTGTGCAGCTCAAAACTTCTTGTGCGGATGAAATCGCAGTGGATGGATCTTGACGGATAGAGCGTATGAAAACGTATGCAGTGAGTACAACAATGCATAGCGTTTTTTCCAATGGATGGCAAGCTTTTTTTTAACATTTTACATCCTCTTTGCATCCGTAAGTGCAGTGGGACCGGGTCTTTGAAAAAGGCTAGAGGAAAGAAAGCTCCCTTGATAACCAGCATTTGATTTCTCACCACACCTGAGAATCTTCTAAATTGTCACTTCCACACTTTGCCCCAGAGCCAAAATGGCTTTACATAGTAAATAAGTTTAAATTGGGTTTATGAGTATGGTGAAAGAGACACAATCAAAAATCAATGTGTCTTAATCTTGGCCTTTTGAAGATGGATGGACTTCAACTCTCAGAATTCCCTAGCTAGCAAATGGGAATTCTGACAGTTGAAGTCCACCCATCTTCAAACAACCAAGGTTGAGAAACACTGTTTTCAATGCTTCTAATTAAAGTCTGATTGCCTCCATTTATTTGGAACTTCTTTTGCTAGCCAAGAAAAGAATAAAGAAAACACTTTTAAGATCATCCTTCCTAAAATAATTATTTGACATCAGCATATGCCCACAGCTTTCAAAACACTCAACTAACTATTAGAGGTAGCATCAGGGCTCCATTAGTACTTTTCCACACCACGAGAGAGACAGAATTCTTCAAGAGGTAGGACAGATTTCCATATTATATATGTGCTAGCCTATTTTACTGCCACCCTCTGGCTACTATTCTGAGTCATGGGTTCAAACACAATACTGATTCATACCCAGACGAGGAGCTCATGCAGAAAACATTTGCTTTATTGCAAGAGTGAAATTTGTGCTGATTGGGCAGGTGGACATCTATTATACAGACTTACCTCAGTGTTTTATTTCATTTCCACCACCACCACCAGCCTGTAGAGGTTTATACTGTCAGGTTTACTTTCTATGCTAACCTGTGTTTCTAAAAAGCCATTATGCTTGCAAAGGCATTGCAATGAAATAACAGGAAGTGTAGGACCCCATGTGACATTCTTGTCAATCTGCTTCAAAATATCTGTCTGGTAAGAGTAGATTTGAGACAGAAAAGGGAGGAGGGAAGTCTGCATGAATGACTTATAGTGTGGACTGTGGTTGTGCCAATACAACTATAATGAGGACAGATTTGTAACACTTCAGCCTTCAGTTATGGTTGGATAATGCTGTGCAGATGCTATAAGTCAAGGAAACTTTCTGTGATTCAGTTATATTCAATTATATTAGATGACAGTTCTCAGAGGTAATCAAAAAAGTCAAGACACTGACCACAATGTTGAGGTCAAAGTTTGCATAGCATCTTCACCTTTTAAAATCTATACATATATAAAAGCGAAATACCACTCACGCATCATCACAAAATCTCCAGAAACGTAAAGCCTACAAACTTGAAGTTTGGCACATATGTTTCTCTTGGCTTCTAGGTGCTTACTAAGAAAGGATTTTTCAAAATGACCATAAGAGCATTAGTGTTTTGTTTATTATTATTTGCACGCTCTGATGACAAGGAGTTCTACTCCCCCTCCCCACCTGAAAAGAAATCTGTTCCAAATGCAAAACACAAGCAGAGGAGAGGAGTTTCAGTTTCACAGCAGCAACCAGCTTTACTACAGAAAGGTTGAGTTAAGCCACACTCAGGGTCCTTGCTGTCTCCTTGCTCACACAACAAAAACTGTTTCAGTTTCCAAACAGCCCTCAAATCTCACACACTGACAGGACACCAGCCAGATAAATACCAATGGATGCTGGTAGGCAGAGGCAGAATTTTTTCCCCTTATTTTCCTCCACAAAAACTAAGTCTGCCTGATCATATAGTTTCGTAGCGAAGCACGGGTATAGAGCTAGTAACTATAGTTTGTGGACAGCCCTGACGTCTTGCATCATTTTTACTGACTGAGGATTTTGTACTTTTGATCCAGCATTTCTGGAGAGGATCAAATTAAGGAAACTGGATTAAGTTCTCAAAGGGGTTGTGAAAATTAAAAATATTCAGGACTACCGAAATGCGGTGCAGATTAAGAACATGGCCACAGATTGTACAGCTGCAATCTTTAAACATTCTAAGAGGGGCATGCCTACTTTAGGGACAAAATTAACATCTTAAAGCTTATAAAGCATTGACATACTCATTCCACCCCTCAAAAAATAGATCTCCGTCAATTTTTTTTCCATTGGGGTTTGGGAAAATGGGCTGCTTCAAGGTTTAAAAAGCAAATTTAATTCCCTGGTCTCAGACTATTGCTACCTTTGGGCAAAAGAAAATTGATTTCATTCTTTCTCTAAAGAACCCAAGGATGAAACAGTGGTTTAATTCAGTGAAAGACAATTTAAATCACCCTGGAAATCAGCATGAGATTTGTGTTTTTACCGCACAGTCAGTGGACTAATGGGCTACAGGTTCTGAAACATTGTGGTCCATTGGTCCATTTTGTGTCAATACTTTCAATCTAAACCAATTAGCAAAAATTGAAATCACTCAAGTGAATGGTAGCAGAATCACATCAGGTAAATAAATAACTTTTGCAGTCTTTTTAAAGATATTTCTGAAGATTTCTTCCACGGTAAGTTCACTCAGAGGGCCAAATCAGAGGATGAGCAGAAAATACCATGATAAAACAGCCTTGGATTCCGCCTGGCTAGCATTGAGTATCTTTCTAATCAGAAAGTATCTTTCTAAATGTATCATGCCAGCAGCAACAACTATCCATGAGGAACGAGAGTGTCAACATTTTATACTGCTCCTAGCACTGCAGGAATTCTCCATCAACAAAGGAATTTATTTTCCACACAACTGCTTGCAGAGAGTGGGGTTATAGTAATCTTAGTAATAGCAGATTCCACTGCAAAATGTATCTTTTCATGTTGGAAATATGCAGCAGTTATTCACAACCTGATATCCTGCAGATGTTAAGCATGCTAGTTGAGCTGAACTGAAGCCCAATACATCTTTGGGGCAGGAGGTTGTACAACTGTACAACTACAAAACAAATGGTAACTCTCTGGTCATCAGCGGGTACTCATCATGTATCCAAGGCAAGTTGGAAGTGTGGAGCCTATTAAATGACTGGTAAAAGTGTAACTGCACTCTTCCCTGTGTTTTTGCTCCTCTCTTTTAAATTTTTTTAACTAACTCTAACAGATAAATTCTGCTGATTGTTTTGAACATAGGGTTGGAAAGGATTTTGGAGATTTTCTAGTCCAACCTCCTGCTCAAGCTGGAGATATTATGCCCTTTTGGACAAATGGCTATTCAATCTCTTCTCAAAGACCACCAGTAATGGGGCATCCACAACTTCTGGAGGCAAGCTGTTCCACTGATTAATTGTTCTCACTGTTAATTCTCCTTAGTTCTAGGTTGAATCTCTATTTATTCACAAACAACCTACTTCTAATAAACAATTTGGTTTCAGAAAAAAACTATCCTGTAATCTGCAGCTCTTACACTGCAAAAACATGGACTACACAACTCGATCGGGGCAAAGCAATAGACCCAATCTACATAGACTTCTGTAAAGCCTTTGATTCAGTGGTACACGACAAACTACTCTTAAAACTAAAATCTTATGTATTCTGCGACACCTGCATAATAGGATAGAAGCATTCTGTCAAACAGACAACAAAATGGTCAAAATGGGAGGTTCCTATCAAATTCTGTACTTGTCAATAGTGGTGTCCCCCCAAGGCAGTGTTTAGGACCAACTCTCTTCATACTCCACATAAATGACCTCGTGATCATATTAAGAGAACTGCGTTCTCTTTGCTGATGTTGTAAAGCTATTCAACACCACAGACAATACTGCTACCCTTCAAAAAGATCTCGACTATGTATCAGAATGGTCAAAACAAATGCAACTTCAAATCTCAACAAATAAATGCTCTGTCTTACATATTGGCAAAAAAAAAAAATCAGAAAATAAAATACAGGCTGAATAGTCAAGACCTTGTATGTTCCCAAACTCTGTCAGGATCTTGAATACTCATCTCTAATGATCTAAGTGCTAGAGTCCACTGTAACTACGTAGCCAAAAAGGCGAAGAGTTGTTACCTAATCTTATGTAGCTTTTTCTCTGGTAATATTACATTATTAACTAGAGCATACAAAACATTTGCTAGACCAATACTCGAATACAGCTCATCAGTCTGGAACCCACATTATGTATCTTGATATTAACACAGTTTAGAAAATCCAGAAATATTACACAAGAAGAGTTCTCCACTCCTCTACTCATTGCAGAATAACTTATGCCATCAGACTTGAAGTTCTAGACCTAGAACTATGCCGCCTTCGGGTCCGATCTAAGTAAAGTATATAAAATCATACGTTGCAATGTCCTACCTGTCAATGAATACTTCAGCTTCAACCATAACAAATACAAGAGCAAAACAACAGATACAAACTTAAAGTTAATCACACCAAAACTTGATTGCAGAAATACACTCAAGCAACCAGAGTGTCAATGTCTGGAATACTCTACCTGATTCTGTGGTTTCTTCCCCAAACCCCAAAAACTTTAACCTTAGACTGCCTACTATTGACCTTTCCTAAGAGGTCTATAGGGGACGGGCATAAGCACACCAACATGCCTACTGTCCTGTCCTATTGTTTGTTTTATTTTCTTTTATTTTTCTTACATGTATCCATGTATTCATAACTATGTTTTTACTTATACCAATTATCTTGTAATAATAATGACAAACCAAGTAAATAAATAAATAAATAAATAAATCAATAAATAAATTTTCCACCCATTATTTCTTCTATTTTCAGATACTTTGGAGAATAGATTGACTCCTTTTTCTTTGTGACATGCCCTCAAGTATTGGAAGACTGCTATTACATCCATGCTTATCCTTCTCTTCATCATACTAGTTTGTGTAAACTGTACATTGTCCAGAACCAAAGCAAGATGGACAGCTATGTACATTCAAACATAAACATTGGGGTCATTCTGCTGTTAGGTTTTTCACAGACATCTGTTGGACACAGAATATTGTGGAACAGCATGTTGGACGAGTTAGCCTTCTGTTGTGAGAAAAGGGCTCTTTAATGAGGAGTAAGACACGCAGAGAAAATATCTTTGCCTTTGATGACTCTCCTGATACAGTGATGGCTGCAAAGTAGCTACAATGAATTGCTCACTGTTGGTCAATTCTAGCTCCTAGGGTCTTTCATTAAAGCTCCTCTATCTTCTGGTCAATATAATGCATCTATCTGTGAGTTGTTCCTAATGTTTGATTTGCAACTTGAAAGCAGTCAGCTTCTGCCATACCTCTTATCTCCCAGTGAATTCTGGAAAGTGGCTTGCAAACAGCTTTGGATGAAATGGTCCCAAGGTAAGCATAAATTGTTTGGCACTGACCTGGCATCTTCTGCAATACTGTTTTGAAAGAACTTTTCTGCTGACTTTTTTGGATTCTTGATTGTTGGTTGGTGTGAATGAGTACTGTTAACTCTTTTATTGCTTATTATTCAAATGTTGATTGTTATTAAAACTTTAATCATATATTATTGTTTTGATAACTATTATTATAAAATGCAGTAAACTGTAACACTTAACCATATAGAAGGGTCATTAATAAAAATTCTTAGTATGTTTCTTCCGTAGTTGTCACTATTATTTACCAATTAGTTCAACCCCTCCCCCAATTTAGTCTGTGTCAGCCAGCAACCAGACAGTTAAATTAGAAAATAAGGTTTCAACACTTCCGTCCTGAGCAGACTGAAGTTTTGTGATTAATAAATGAAATTATTTATCATTCTCTCTTACAAAACTAAAGCAAAAGTAATCTTATTTTAAAAACTGTACTAATCATTTCATTATTACAATCTTCCCAAATGTGGCTACAATTTTCACTTAGCTTAATGCAGTATTTTTCAAATTTGGTCACTTTATTTGTTTTTCATCCTAGCTGGGGAATTCTGGGAGTTGAAGTCCACACATTTTAAAATTGCCATGTTTGAAAAAACAGTGGCCTAATGGATACTACAGGACGACACATCTGGAATGCATTTGAATTGAATCTGCAGCATTTCAATCCAGTCAGAAAAAAAAAGAGTTAACTCCCCATTCTGACACAACAGTAGCAAAATTGCTGTTTGTAGGCTGCATGTATTATCTGCTCTAATTTGTGGTCCTGATCATCCCCCTTCATTATGCTAAAATTCAGCATCAAATTGCAAAAATTCAACCACGTTATTTTTCATTTTTTAAAAAAGCAACCTAAAATAAATGTCCTTAAGCTTCTGCTAGACCTAAATGCTTCTATTTTTGTCTTTAACCTTTCCAAACTATCCACTGAAACTTTTGACTGGAGCCATTCTGAGAATGTCATCGGGTCATCACCCCATCCATATAATCCTGGGAGGCTGAAAAATGCAATAAAGTAAAAATATCCATTCCTAATTTTTTCTTTTTTTTTCATCTTTCTACACGTTGTCCACAATAAACTGCAAAAGCCAACTGCCCTCATTTTCCCATTCCGTTTCCCGATTGCTACCTTTGAGTTCTCTTCACCCAGAGGTAAGTAATTGCACTACATTCCAGAGGCAGGTAATTTTTTAAAAAAAAGTGTTTGGAAAACAGCAATACTGTGAGAACAATGACTCACTGTATATATATGAACCAGATTGCTAGCAGGTCATTCACGTGGTATGCAGCCAGGAAATGAAAGCAGGGAAGCCCCTAACCATGCTAACTCTCCAAGGGAACGACTTTGCCTGCCTTGCTGGGCCGCTCATATCTGAGACGTGCTAAGATCACAATTTTAGAAGATTGTATTCTGTAAGAAAGGACTCCAGTAATTCTGTTTAATTCAGTTGTATTTAAATAATATATGTGAATACAGGTAGTTCTCAAGTTTAGTGATTGTTCAAAGTTACAATGACACTGGAAAAAGTAACTTATGACCATTTATCACACTTACCACCGTTTCAATATCCCCATGGTCATATGATCAAAGTTCAGATGCTTGGCAATCAACTCATATTTATGACGGTTGCAGTGTCCCCCGGGTCATGTAATCACCTTTTGTGATCTTCTGACAAGCAAAGTCAATTAGGAAGCCAGATTCACTTAACAACCGAAAGATTGTAAAATAGGGGCCAAACTCACTTAACAAAAATCTCACTTAACAACAGAAACTTTGAGATTAATTGCAGTCCTAATTTGAGGACTACCATCTCATCCCTGGTCCAGCTCATCTCTGAACCCCCCCCCCTGCCATTACCTGTATCACTGTGATTTTTAAGTGAATCACATGATTGCTAAAGAAATCCACCTTGACTTTGCTTCTTGGAAGCTAGCCATGATGGCCACAAATTGTGATCATTTGACCACAGAATCCTGTGCCTGTTGTAAATGTGACTGTTACATATTAACATTCTTGTAATACCCTAACCTGATTGGCTGAAACGAACTACACTGTGATTGGCCAAGATGCACAATGGTGATTGGTTAGTAAGGAATCTCCCGTGATTGGATGAACTGATCATGGGAGATTCAGAAAGCTGTCATTGGGTAAGAGCCGCCGGCTAGCTCTACAAGAAGAGCTGCCATGGCTCGCTAAAGGCTACACAGATCTATACCTTGAATAAAGAGCTGAAGTTACGCTGGTCTCC